>APFE030714536.1:8713-41819 GCA_000404065.3 Pinus taeda
ATAAAATTATATAATAAAATACAAAATCCAAACAATGATAGAGGTTAAGGGAGGGATGCCATTAACCTAACGCCTCCCACCTCACACCTTAAAATACCATGTAAGCCTTTGGATTTGTCATACAACACATGTCCTATGCATGCAGCTACCTATTCACTTTCCATGTTGACCGGTTTACACGGTTTAGGGTGGATTAGGGTTTGTTTTGGAGTTTGTCTTGGATGCTTCTTGAACACACAATGTTATTCTACTCATGGTTGGTTGTTGATCGTTTTGACTCCTAGGTACTTGCACGACCCTGCTATAATGTTGGGTGCAACTATCACCATTCTTGGCACTACAGATAGTGGGTTATGAAGCGTGATTGTTGTTTGTTTGAGCCATTGTTCAGTTGTGATATGTCATTTTGTCTGGTTTATTAGGTTGGTTGTTCTTCCCTATCACACACCAGCAACTGGGGTATTCATCTGCATTCGAACGTGTGGCAGATTTAGCTAGGCACAGTGCTGGATATGGCAGTTTCATGCTCTGGAGGGTTTTTTTAGGTAAATTAGAGATTTTCTAATAACCTGGGAGTATTTTATTTATTTTATGTAGGTCTTCATAAATCTAACCCAATGACAGTGTTATTTCCTATCTTGTAGGTCACTACGTGAAATTTGGAGTTGCAGTTAAGGGTTTTGGAGCATTTGGGGTTCCTGTGGTGTGCAGGCATGGAGGAAGATGAGCAAACAACTAGAAGGTAGGAGAAATGTCCTACCAACTTCTTGGCCTGTGTTTTTAAACACATTTAGCCAAATGTATTATTGTGCCTTTGTTCAACTTATCTTCTTGTGTTTTTAAACACTTTCAGTAAATTTGTTGTGTGGGTTTTGTGTAATTTGTGTAAATGGAAAAAGTTGGAGCTGTTGGATTTTTTGTGATGTAATAGTGTGGTTTAGCATGTTAATAATTGTTTTAAGGGGATTGTTTTATAATTGTATGTCGTTTAAGTTTGAAGGAGTCTTTGGTGAAGTTTTGTTGAAGATCCTCGGTTTTTCCATAGTAATTACGACCATGAAATCTTCAAATATTAGTTAGCAGGGCTTTCTGCCGGAGAGGTTCACTATTGCTTGATATTATTTAATATTATTTAATAATTAGGAAGCGAAAATGATTGTGTTCGGTATGTTTAAGGCGCAGGACTTAACCATGTCGATCTTTAAATTTCGATTTACTACAATTTGAAATATTAAACTTCAATTTAAGGTTTTTGAAAATTCTAAATTTCAAATAAAGAGAACTTTCCTATTTTTTTTAATGCTTAGGAATGCGTGTTAGTAGGACGTGGTTTGCATTGACCGATCTTTGCTATGATGCTTTTTTTTTCTCTGTTTTGTTGCGATGCTACATGTTATGCACTGAATTGTGTATGTTCTTTTAAATAGCTATTATGAACTATGCTTGTCACAAAAATCTCTAAAAAAATCCAAGCTAGAGGGACAACATGTATTTCTTTTGGAAAAAGGATGAATGTAAAATTGCACTAAATGAAATTAACAATATTGTTTCAATGTTTGTCAGAGCACGTGGGTCTGAAAATATGGGTATTGTTTTCTTGGTAAAGATTTGATTTTTAACGTTAGGTCATATGAGTAATATTTATCTTCTAATGTGAGTTATATATTTAAAAATATTGTGTAACCATGTTTGATTAATACCTTGATATGTATTACTAGCACAAAAAACCTAAAATTCCTAGCGGAGGCTATCTAGGCTAAATAGTGTATTACTTATCTATGTCATAATTCTTACCTATTTAGAACACTCATTGGCTCACATTTATTATGGTTAGTCTACTAAATGCGAGCTACTAGTAAATACACAGTGATTATACAAGTTACTTCTTACTTGTGAGTGCAGCATGGAGTTGATATCACTCTTATGGATTTAACTTTATCTAATTACACTAGTCTAAGAATTTATAGAGCCATAATTATATAGCGGCAACTTGGATATGGTAAGGTATATCTCCTTCTATGGTATATAGCGCCTTTGTTAGAACATATTGAATACATAATTTGTGAATATATTTTAAGGTTTGTTTCAACACTTGCCTATATTAAGAGCATTTCCACACTAAGTGGATTTGTTTCTTTATTTATTGTTTTGGCATGTTAGTATCTTATAGTGATGAGAATATGATATTGTGATTATCTCTTACTTCCAAAAATTCAACAATTCATTATTACTATTCTGCACTATCAGAAGCTCAATTAGGACCTCGTCTAATATTTAGAGTTAATTATAACACAATGAAATGCCATGATTCATGTTTGATGCTTTTAATTTGTTAACTTAGAATTCTTTGATTGATTGTTTTTTAATTTTTCTCGTAAAGGTATTGGTCACTGTGTAAAATAGTTTCTTTACCAAGGGTATATTTTTGTCATTGCTCAAGTGTTTAGACCAGTGCATGATTATCCTGGTCATACTTGTTGTAGTTGGATATTCACATCGAAATAAAAATAATTTTCAAATCATAATTAAAACATAACCAACTCTAATTCCATGGCCATTAAAATTTCGTATACAAGGAAATCATTATTTTCAAAAACACTTTATATCATATGATTCACTACTTCCAATCAAGAGTAACTAAAATTTACCCACCCAATAGAGTTCAAATTCTTGAATTAAGTTGATCTACCTTTGATCCTTGACCATCACAATGGCCATTAACAAACATTCTCAAATGAAGAAAAAGTCTCAACTAAGTCAATCAACAAAAAAAAAAACTAGGGGAAAAGTGATGAGAAAATGTGAGAACATGGAAGTAACACTGGATGTAAATGTGTAGAAGAGAATGGTATTTTTATCATTTGCAATCCTCAGTGCACTAGGCCTTCTCAAGAATGGTGATTAATATTGAAGGATTTAAAAACATCAAAGGTTTCTAGAAATTTTCAACCAAAATGTCAGTTATTTGCATTGTGACAAGTATATAAATGAATCCACCATACCATTGATAATCACCAAATTTGGCAATGCAAATAAAAATTAAGGGCTCCAAATCTAACTCATTAGGTATTGTTGCTTTGAGTGTCTTCATGTGTCTTCTATTCTTAAGAACAACATTTATGTCATATAAATTGGTCTTTAGTAGTGTAGCTTCTACTATGAAACCAATTTGAAAGGTGTGCTCCATGTATATAACAAACAAAAGGTTAAATTCCTTCCTTGAATGCAACAATAATCTATAGGATAACCTAATACAGAAAGTGTCTTCAGAATCTCTTACTTGATCTATGAACCATGAAATATTATATTAATGCATGCAACATATTAACCATGAAATGGACCACGAACCATGAACTATTATATTAACCATGCAACATATTGCATCCTTTCAAAATCCACATTTCCATGTGGTTACAAAAACTAATTCATGCCACCCCTATGCTTGATGACCTCCATTTTCTGCATTGCCCAAAATTGTTGAGTTTCCTGCCTGACCCAAGTATAGTGGACTACCCAAGATTGGTTGATTAGGAAGTGCCTGAATGTTTCCATATGCTTGACTCCAATTTTATCCTTGTAGCCATGGAGGGAATGAGTATCCCAAGTGTCTCTTGTGTTACTAACCCTAGCACTAAGTGCAGGTGTACTATAAACACAGTTAGGATTTAAACCTGCACTGGTGGGGGTATAAGAGGTGGGCATAATCCCTCTCTGATAGTTGGGGATTTGGATGTTAATCAGGTCTTGGTATGATGGTGTATGTTCCACAATATGGTCTAGAGTGTTGGACATCGTCCTATTTGTCTCAAATTGGCTTGGACCATAGTCTTCCCTACTTGTCACCCATCCTCCTTTTTCCAACTCTTGTTGAACCTTTCTTGCCTCCCTCTCTTGACTTGCCAATTGTTTTGATGTTCCTTATCTTCCCTTGCTTTTTGTCTTTCCAACCTTTTCTTTGCTCGAGCTTATGTTACTGCAATCCTTGCAACTCTCTTTTCCTTAGCCAACTCCTTCTTTCTCTTTTTAGATTCCTGAATTTATTTATTTTTATGTTCAGACTCAAACAATAAATTCATATAACCTTCATAGGTGAGAAACTGTGAACTCCTTTCCAAACAAAGACAATATGATGTTAAGTGCCTTGATTAGGCCTTCACTCTCTCTACTGGTAGCTTTAGGAATGCACCAAGTATTCTATTCTTTATTGTCCCAGGCTCCTCAAGACCTAACACTTGCCTTTCAACCTTCGAGACAATTGATTGGCCCCCATTGTTGTCTTCCTCTAGTACTTCATGTTGAATAGGCTCCTCTTCAAGTGATCCATTGTCCACAAAACAATGAACATGTTTGGTGTTCAACTCTGATGGTTGTGAAGGCATTTCCATGCTTCCTCATTGGTGGTAGACACATTGTGTTTGTTGATATTCATCATGGCCTCTACAAACCATGATGGTGGGATTACTTGGGTTGGCATGCTCAATTTCTGATTGTTCAATCTTGTTGCATTATCATTTGAAATCAAGTTTGCATTTTCATTCACATGATCAACTACCTCATATGGAATATCACATGCAGAATTGGCAGGTGGTTTAGTGGGTGTGATAGCCTCCATGCTATTTAAAGTTGGTTCATGATTGAACTGTGTCTCACTCACATGTTCATCATCATCACCATATAATTTCCCTTTAGAAAGGGGAATTATATTTTCAATAGCAACAACATCTCCTTGGGAATCAACATGGTCTTGTAAGTTCTTTGCTTCTTGACCTTCCACATCAAATGATTGGATACAACCAATATCATGCATAAGATCATCAACATTAAGTGGCCATATACTAGTGCTCCTAAATCCAACTTTGATATTAGAAGGTGTGAGAGCCCTTTTAAATGCTTTACTTGCAAGTTAAACTAGCTCAAACCATTTTACTTCCACCCCTAGATTATTTTCCATCCATGAAGCTCACTCGACCCTAAAATAGCTCTTGAAATCCCAAAACATGCTAACATCAAGGGATTCCAATATATGAGTAGTATGAGCTAGTAATGTTAACAGGTCAATACCCAAATTGTTGGCCTCCTCAATATTTTACACAACCATGTGGCTTCCATGACCATCTAAAATCAGTAGGTGTTTGTTTTCAGGCGAGTCGCCACCTGGTATAGATGCATAAAAGTGGAAAATCCAATTCAAGAATATTTCCTTTGTCATCCATGCATGGGGATGTGCAGCCATGCATGCACCTCATTCGAAATTTTGTATATAGTTTTTTAGTTGATTTTTTCCTTTGAATAAATAAAATACTGGGATTGAAGAATCAATTGCATTAACACAACAAAAAATAGTGATCCACTCTCTCCTCTTAGGAAAAATATTAGGCACATTTATGCTCCCTCTCTTGATAATTACATGCATACCACAATTCCTTCCTGCCTGTAAGCCTGTTTCATCACAGTTCCATATATGGTCTGGGGCATACGAGTGTTTCTCATATGTAGCAGAAAGAGTGTTATATAACTTGGACATAATTGCAAGGCGTATATTTAAAGCCCCGTCTCTATCAAGGCCCTTGGTTGCACGTAGCACAAGGCCTAGATGCCTTTTTTTAAATCCACTTCACCATGGTTTACCAGGAAAGCCATCTTTGAATGGGTTTGGCCTCCCCAAATAGATTTGAGCTACTGTGGATTTAATTTGTATAAGGTCTAACATATGTCACAATTGGGCCATTTCCTTACACCACTAAACTACCTCATCCTCCTCTTCTTCAGTCATAACTGTAACAAGACCTCTACGCTTTGTATTAGTCAACCCATTTATCCACTAATGTATGTTAGAGTTAGCAATACCATGTTTTTTTGTAGAGCCATGAATTTAATATCCCCTAAACTCTACGCCATCAATTGTAGCTATCATGTCTTCGTTTGTCCAACCTCTTATGGCATTGATTTTCTTTGTTGAACTTGCACCTTGAACTGTGGTTGATGGTAGGATAGCATGATCTACCACCATAGTGTCATTTTCAACGAAATTGTTGGGAGCATTGGGAGCATTCACATCACCCCCCCATCCTCATATGATGAACTGGATCGTAGTTGGTCCCCATGGTCCCTCGCCTCCTCCTATTCCTTGTACAATCTACAATAGAAACTATTGGCATGGCGGCAACATTTAAAAAAATGATTTTTCTTTGTAGATCACCAATCATTCATGCACTCAAATTTTCTCAGTGAAAATAAGGCTTACTGCATGGAATTTGATGTATATTTCCAAGGTATACAAACATGAAATGCTTGATCCAAAAAAAAAATTGTTGATCTTGAAATTGACCCACCTAGACCTGCTAATCTAACCAAACAACAATCCCAATTCACTACTCATTATACCCTAATTGCTACAGGCCAGAAGAACCAAAACCCACTAAGCCTCTAGTCAATTACAGGTACACAACTCTAGGAAAATAAGTATAGAATGAATAATAGCATGTCAATGTAGTATTAATAAACAAGGTAATTCATTGGCCTTTGTAATCAATGAGCAAAAAGAATCAGTGCTTTAGTTATGTACTCTAACTTCAATCTAACATTTCCTTTGTGCGTCGTAAGCCATGTGTCCCTAAACAATTATGGGTTGCAAATACTTTAAAATTTCTTATCAAATCCTTGTTTGCAGCTTGATCACAGTTACTTTTTTGATAGGTTAAATTATGTGAGGTGTATAAAAAATAACATAGCCTGTACTAGAGAGCATACATCATTATAAAATAAACATGTTGATTTTTATCAGTCTTCTTTTTGTAACATCACATATTGTTTGCAATCATAATAGGTGAATAGTCTATGTAGACTTAGGCATGTAATTACACGATTCTTGTATTCTTGATATAGTTAGGGTGTAGTCTTGATCTTAATCTATCTTCTACTTCAGATTAGGGAGCTGCCAATATCAAAATAAGGATAAAAATCATGGCAGAGAAATAAGTGTTCTTAGGTTACCTGGTTGCTTGGTTATGTGTTTTAGCTATTCTTTTTCTGGGTTCCTTTGCATATAAACAATAAAAAAAACCATGTTGGCCTTAAGATTGATTGTCTGACATTATGCTTTTTACTAGACGATAGGCACGATGTTCTTTACTCTATATTCAAGTTTTGGGTCGGGGACTAAAGCTTGATAATAAGGAGTAGCATTTGAGCTTTGATGTAAGTGTAATTGAAACATAGAGAGATCTAACATACTCTTGTCACTAGTGTATCTAGTGGACTCAATGATTAGGATAGAGAACAAATTAGATATGTAATTACACATATTCAATGACTTTACTTTACCCTTGTTTCTCAACAAAAATAATGGTAAAAAAATCAATATGATAACATTATTCAACAAAATTAAACCTGATAACACCGTGCACACACTCTAATTGTATGCCTCCAGCAACTAATGAGTAGAATGAATGTAACACTGTGCACACACTATGATTATATGTCTCAAGTAGCTGATGAGTAGAATGAATGTTTCAAATGCAAATCAATAAGGGCTGAGGTTGTTTTATAGTTTTTTGTTGTAGGATTTTGTTGGTAGGGAAGATTGGCATGGATTTTCATCTCCCAAATTCAAATGTATGTTCTAGATTGATTTGCACATCATCCAATGGCTGATAAAATTTCATGGTTGATCCTTGTGCTTTCCCATGTTTAATTCCTAAATTGAAAGGTTTGGCATGTTTAATGCCTAAATTGAAAGTTTGGTGTCATTTATTGCATCCTCTGCACTAAATCCTAAATTGAATGGTGTCATTTATTTCCTTCATTAAGTTGAATGGTTATACACACATGTAGATATGGCTGACACACATTTCACATGTTCTTGTGCAGGTATTACCTAGCAATGGGATGTGTTGCTCCAGTGGAAATCACTGGGTGATTTTTTGACGGGATAGGTGTACTCCTAAATAGAATTCAATGGAATGTTTTGTAGTGCATTTTGACTTAATTGGTAATTTGAAGATGGAGGTAGTTGGGACACTGTGTCTTATCAACTTGTTATGTTAAGGCTTGGTGTTTGACAATTTTTGTTCCAATCAATATATGGTCTGATTTTCGACATAATAATAACTTATATAACTTAATATAAACTATTTATGTGCAATTTTTTTTTATGTTTTATGACGATTTTTTAATGGATGTGTGGGATCAGTACTATAACAACTATTGGTCCCTGCACAATAATATCCCCTAATTGTTTTACATTGACTCTATGATTCAATAAGAGTCTTGGATATAGAAAAGTCATGTCTAATGTCCTATGGCAATCATTATAACATTGTTTTGTTGCTACCTTCACCATGATCGTTTTTATTTTTTAGTATAATCTCCTTTGCAGAGTAGTACTGTGAATGTGGTATAATGAAAGCGGTGAATAATTTTTTTAATATATATGTCAAATAAATTAACACCAAATATTTTGTAAAAGAAATATTATTATTACATGTGAAAAGTTGTAATAACATTTATAGATTGTCGTGGAAGGAATTATATAGCAACATATGAATGTATTATTTTAACTTAATTTTAATCGAAGATTGATCTAGTTTAATATTAGATTTAATTAACATTTAAAATGATCTAAATAAATGGAGATGTATTGCTTTTTGTGTTTAAAATATTTGAAATCAAGATGAAATTATGCTATTTTATTTTATTACTCTGATGCTCCATCTTTTGTCTTTTTCTTAAGATCAACTATTTTTAAATTTATCATTTTTAAGAACTTAAAGCATTTTTCCATTTTATTATTGATGTTATAAATATGACACATCTATCCAAGGAACTCTTAATGAAATTATTTAATAGTTCGAACAATGAAAGGGAGGCCATAGAATTACATCAACATCCATGTTTTGGACCAATCAAAATGAAAAAAAAAATAAAAAATAAAAAATCAGGAAAAGATAATTCAATTTCAAAAATATTTAATTCAATATCACTTTATTCCAAAATTATGAAAATATTCAATTTGTCTCTCACTTTATAAAAAAAATGACAAATCCTTATCTAGAAAGTGAATCAATGCAAATTCAATGTATGCTAATAGAAACCATTAAAAAAACACAATATATTAAAGTGATTTTATGTCATGTACCCTTCAAATGATTTCTCAATCCATAGAGTACGGATGATACTCAAATTTGAAAATCTCAAAATAATTTTGAGTCTATTTAACTTTAAAGCCATTCAAATTTACACATGCGTGAAAAAAATAATGCAACATAAATGAACATGTATAAGTTCATTTAAACTAGAGATTCCATTTCAAATTTCATTCATAGGAAGAAATTAAACCTAAATTGTAGTTATAAGCAATGATTTAAGAGCAAAAATTGAACACTTATTTTTTCACCAAAAAGGCTCAAGAAATTGAATGCATATAATCAAACTTCCACTTAATGATAAGAATTCACTATAGTGGCCCTAAGTTCTCCACTTGGAAAAGAAAGCTAGATGTGGTCTCACAAGTCACTCACCCAACCTGATTAAATTATCACAACTAAACACTCTAGGAATTATCTAGCTATCAAGCATTGGCGAAATTTTCATGCATTACCCACACAACATAAGGATGATATATCACTACTTTGCACAATAATTCATCAAGAGTATTCACCCCCTCTCGTGCACTTTGTCTATCCAAGAAAAACCCATCCTATTATTTATTTTCTAAATTAAACTATAAGAAATATGCTTTGGTTTTAGGCACCCAATGAGCAACAATCAACAAGGGAAGGGAGATTCCTAAAAAATCCAAGTTGTATGCTCCTCTATGGCTATCTAGCTTCCTTCTTATGTCCACAAAGTTCTCTCCTCATGGCTAATTTTTCCATTTTTGGGTCTATACCTTAATCTAAAACATGAAATTGTCTCTTTCAAAACTTCAATTATGATTGGACATGAGAATGGTGTTTGGATGAGTAAATTTAATTTTAATAGGAAGGTTGTGAATAGGAGTGGAGGATGATAAAATTTCCACATGGATGTGGTTTCTCACATTTCCTTGTAATGATTGTACCCAACCCTCATTCCTTCATACCATGCGAGATAAACTTCCCCACCAACCACCACATGCATTTAATGATCAACATCCTAACCAAAGGTGGTGGTTGAGATTTAAATAAAGCACGTGATAAAAAAGAAGAAGTTAGGAAACATAGGATTATTTCTACCCTAGTAGTCCCCTTGTTCTCTTTGCCTCTAACGGACTCATAGCCCCTCTTGTGCTCTCTGCAACCATCTTGGACCTTTATAATAATTTTTTAAATAATATTCACATATACCGAGAATATCATGGAAGGTCTATCACATGATATATGGAATGCATGTTTACCAGAACTAAATGTACATCCATTCATTAGACACGTCTCATCCATAAGCTCCAGACAAGGTATCCATACAACATATTTAAATCATTTACACACAAATTCATTTCATTTAAGCTTATATGGCAGGACTCTCACCTAGAGAGAGAGAGAGAGAGAGAGAGAGAGAGAAATTGTACACAATTTAACCTAATATATGCATAGGGTCAAATTTGAGATATTGCACTTCCATAAGCATTTGTAACACTCTCTCCCACCCCTTGTCCTTTATTAGTTATGGAAGGTGTTACCTATTTACTTTATCCCAACCTCCAAGGTTTGTCATGAAGATGGGGTTACATCCTCATTTTTTAAAGTCTTAAAATCTCAAACAAATGATACCATGATTTTTTATTCATCAAGAGTTTCGATGATATAATTTTTATATCAATCTAACTCAGATTGAAAGTTATGCCCTTTTGAAGTTTTGACCAATTGTATAGAGCCACATCATCATGGTTTTGCCATGTGGCATCCACATGGCATCTGTATGGCCCATGTGGCACTACCATGTTAATATAATGCAGGTTCCATGTCATGATTGGTTCCTATATGGCATCCATGTGATCCCTGTCAGGTCTTCATGGCACTACTGCATCAACTAAAGCACAGGACACACTGGATGTTTCCCCATATTGTTTTTAGGCACTTTTCCATTATATCCAGTTCATGCCCATATCTGCTCGATCGATGTATTTCACTCTTCTTCACTCTCGAACCTCAAATCTATAGTGTCGATTTTCCTGTATATTCTCAAGCTCCTGTAATCTACTAAAACAAGAGACAAGAATCTACTTCTACTCTTTACAGAAAAAGTACATAAATATAGAGAAAACAAATAATCGACAAGAGGAAGATAATCAATGGCACATAACACAATAAATACTCATGGAAAGCCACAACTCAAAACCCCACTATCTGTATTGCATTAATCAGAAATCCAAGATGATAGTACAATTCTTGTTCTCTCAACAAAAATCCTAGAACTCAGTCAAATAAATCTCCAACTCACAAGCAAACTCTTGGCCAACACTTAAACAATTATCTAGCTTTCCAAGTCCCTATTTCCTTGCACAATTCCTATGGCTGATTAGCCCATCTTAAAGGGAAATCAATGCATCCAAAACTGTACAATCCCTTCTAGGTTCAATTCCTGATTGCATGTGCCATTTGTACAACTCAAAAAATCATACAACAAATATTACATTGTCCCTGCACTCTAGGCTCAAATGGGTCTTTCTCAGAGTTGACATGCATGAGTTTCTGATGTGGGAATATTCAGTTAACTGGAGTAGCACTAGTTAATGCATTAGTGCACCAACTAACTATTACATCACTAATAGTTCCTCAAACAATTTGGAACTATTTAACTAGACTTAACTCAGCAAACCAAGTTAACTAATTACAACTCATACTTAACTCATCCTGGACCCCTGTAATATAGGGAGAACATATACATGACTTCAGAAATAATTCCAAATCGAAATTCCTAAGCTAATTAAGTTAATTAAACTTAATTAACTATTTACAAGTTGCTATGAGAATAGAATTTGATTTTAATTCATAGTTTAATTCAAGGACAAATTAAATTGGAATTTCTTGTTGCCATTTTTCAACACTCCCTCTCAACAAGAAAGGAATTCATCTTGATCCTGATCCTGAACCTTTGGAATGTTATGCATGCAACACTTCTCTTGAGTGTTGTCACTCCAGCAACTCTAGAAACAAAAAACATCCAACCTAAATCATAATGATGCCTCTTTCATCAAAGCATCTGACTGTTATTGCCTTTGTCGACTGAAAACTCTGTGCTTCTATTGACACTGCCTTTTTGCACTATTGTCAACCCTTCTCTACTCTTCTTTAGTAACTGACTGCTCTAACCTTTGTCACTTTGATCTTTGACTACATCAATCTCACTGATTCCTCCCACTACTATGTACTTTGGGCTTCCGTAGCAAGGTACGATCCATGAGATAAAACCACTCAATGAACCCTACCCAATTTTAGCCCTCTTGGGACTATCACTTCACATCGCCCCACATCACACCTAGAGGTATGGCTGCATGTACTCCCTTTGCCCACTTGGCTCGAAATTACCCCCTACTGGATGTCTCCACTCGATCTCCTCTCAGCTTCTCCAATTATGGCTACTCCACAATTGTCTGAGACTGCTTGAGTAGATCTCTCTGCTCGGTCTCCTCTTAGCTTCTCTAATTGTAGCTACTCGACAATTTCCTAAAGCTTCTTCAGAGACATATTCTGGGGCTACATGTTGAGAGGTAATTTACTCTCCCTCTCAACCACCAAGTCTCTAACCTTTTTCTTTCACCTCAAAGCTTTGCATGCTTCTTGAACCTCAAGAGCATACAAGTTCTTGACCCGTGCACTGATTTGTTTCACCTATCCCATGGTGATGTGTCTAAGGAAAACCTTTCCCTTACTAAAAACCACATCATAGCCACGGTCTTCCAATCAGGGAAAATTTTAAGGACAAAATTTTATCTTAAAATTTAGAAACCTTGGCAAATCTTACTAGTCATTAATATGAAAACTATAAATTGTTTGGTTCTATTTTTGTAAAATTATTAGAATTTATGATGATTTTATATTGTCTCTATAAAATATTGGCGATTCTTAGGGTAAACAAACTTTTTACTATAAAATTTGTTCAAATCTCTTTAGAAAAAAATGAAAATTAGCGAATATTTTTTTCTCAAAAAGCATGGAAAATTAGCCCACCTGCAAAGTTTAGCCCCTAAAATTTTCCTTGCTTCCAATACTGCAGCTGAAACAAGATTTTTTTTTAGTCCAGGAACATACATCACATCTGTGATCCTGAGAGGGGAGTCAAACTCCCTCTGAAAGGTAACCGTACCGATCCTGGTAGCTCTATACCTCTCGTCATCTCCAAACTCTATTTGAGGTATTTCTCCTCAAAATCACTAAAGAGATCTACATTCCCCATCATATGGAATGGGGCACCACTGTCAAGATACCACAAACTTCCCATGGCAGTGTTGGTCATGGATGCAATGAGAGTGAAATCAAGTTTGAATTGTGAAGCTAAAGCTTCACCTGCTTCTTCTACTGTCGGTTTCTTCTTGCTTTCTTTCTTATATGGGAATTTCTTGGCATAGTGCCCATGCTCATGACAATGAAAACACTTGATTTTCATCAATTCCATCTTCTTTCTGCCCTCCTCACCTTGTGGCATATTTCCCTTGGCCTTATTTTCCTTAGTCGCTAAGGAAAAATCCTCTTCCACTTCCTTGGAAGAGGTTCCATCTTTGGTGTTCCTCCTGATATCCTCTTGCATCAAATCTGACCACAGTCATTCCCAATCTAGAAGCTTCTCCCAACCGTTAACAGAGTCCTGATAACTATGCCAACTCTTTAGGAGTCCAAGAAGAGAAAGACTCACCATATCATCCTCGGAAAATGTGATTCCAACACTTCTAAGTTCATCATGACATTGAGAGAACATGGTCAAGTAATTTGGAATTGAGCTGCCCACCTCCATTTTTATTTTTCCAAATTTATCTTACAGTGCCAACTTCCTTTGGTCACTGCTATTCTGGAAAAGGTCCTTCAATGCTTTCCACATAATGTGGAGTTTCCTTCCCATGGAGACTCGAGACAATGTGGCCTTGAACTCCCTCAAGGATTGTTCGCCTCGCCATTGCCACACACTTCTTCCAATCAGCCATATTCTGAGCATCTGATGCTGCTGACTTAGGAATGTCCTAATCAATGAATTCCTTCAAGCCATTATCCTCCAACACAACCTCCATCATGACCATCCAAGTTATGTAATTCAAGATGCCATCCAAGGCATACTCAAGCCGAAAACCATAGAACGCCATCTGTCGATCCTGAAGTATGTATTGTGAATTCTAATTTCACCTATAACCCTGAACTTAAAACTTTGAAATCTCCTCTAGTATACTATTCTCAACTCTGATACCATGTAGATTTTCCTGTAGATTCACAAGCTTGTGTAATCTACTAAAACAAGAGACAATAATCTACTTCTACTCTTTACAGCGGAAGCACATAAAGATCAAGCAAAACAATAATCGACAAGAGGAAGATAATCAATGGAACATAACACAATAATATCTGGGGAAAGCTATAAATCAAAACCCCACTATCTGTATTGTAGTAATCAAAAATCCAAGATGATAATACAATGTATGTTCTCTCAATAACAATCCTAACACTCAGTAAAATCAATCTCCAACTCACAAGCAAACTCTTGGCCAACACTTAGCCAATTCTCCAACTCTCCAAATCCCTATTTCCTTGCGCAATTCCTATGGTTGATTAGCCCATATTAAAGGGAAATTAGTGCATCCAAAATTGTGCAATCCCTTTTAGGTTTAGTTCCTGATTGCATACACCATCTATACAACTCAAAAAATTATACAACAAATAGTACATTATCCCTGCACCCTAGTCTTAACTGGGTCTTTCTCATAATCAGCATGCATGATTTTTTGATGAGGGAATCTTCAGTTAACTAGAGTAGCACTATTTAATGCATTAGTGCACCAACTGACTGCTAACTCACTATTATCTCCTCAAATAGTTTGGAAATAATTTAACTAGACTTAACTCAGTAAACTGAGTTAACTAATTACAACTCATATTTAACTCATCTTAGACCCCTATAATATATGGATAACATATGCATGTCTTCAGAAAAACTTTGAACTCGAAATTCCTAAGGTAATTAATCTAATTAAACTTAATTAAATATTTACAATATTCTATGAGAATAGAATTTGATTTTAATTCGCAGTTTAATTCAAGGACAAATTAAACTAGAATTTCTTGTTGCCATTTTTCAACATCTAGATCCAACACTTATTTGATGGAAAATCTGGCTCAATTCCCATCCAGGCCTTCACAAGGGAGTGCAATCCTTTCCACCCCTAAATCCCATTCATGTTTGAATGTAATCCATCTTGGTTCTCATCCAGGACTCCCAGCCTTGTGTTCATCTTATCCACCACCAAACCTTGGATCCCTGAATCTTATTCATGTTCAAATTTAATATGGTCCAGTGCTCATCCGAGCCACCCAACCTTGTGTTTGCCTTCTCCACAACCAAATGATGGATTCCCAAATATTATTTTCTGCATATCAAATTTGGTGCAAGACACCCATATAAAATTTAATCCATGTCACATTCACCATAGCACTACCACATCACTAATGTCTAGGTCATATCCACATGGAAAAGCCACATCACCAATGTTCATGTCATGTCCATGTGGTGTCTCCATGTCACCAATGTACACTTCATTTTCACCGTGGAACCTCCATTTCAACATAAGAATGAGTCACATCATCATTTTCCACCACGTAGCATCCTCATGGCCTATCCTAGCCCACATGACACTTCCACATCAATTTTGGTGCAATTCCCAACAAATCCTTCCCCAAGTTGTTATGTATTAAATTCGGATTATATTTGTTTTTTTATTAAAATTGGGTCCATTAGGCTATTGACGTTATATATATTATTTCCACCCCTAGAGCTCGGATCTCTGGATGTTCAACACATTAAGGTCAATGAGACTCTTGGGCATCTGGCCCTTTCGTGGTTATGATGGCTCTTACCAACCCCGAAGCTTGGATCCCTCAATGCAAAGTCACATGAAAAGGGGGATGTCTTATCCAAGATGATATCCAAGCCTCCACAAAAAAGTAGCCTCCGTCAACCTCCTAATCCCCTGGATCACCCGATACAACCATGATATTTTTCAGGATATCTAGCCCTGGATGATATTTGGTCCACTACACAAGTGAATACTTTGTGCTAGCTCTATACCCTGAATCGTTGGATTAATATAACCAACGAAGAAACAAGGTAGAATGGAAATTGAGGAATTTCTTAAGGCTTGTGGGCATCAAGCCAAATGCCATATTTTTTGAAGGAGATGGCTTAGACCTAAACACTAGCCTCCAATATGGGAAACAAACCTACCACTCAATTCTTAAGGATTTTTTCATGCATTTCTTAATATAGTGAATTCTAAGTAAATAATTGGAGTTATAATCCAAGCAACGAAAACAAGGAAATTTTGTAGAGATTTACAAGTTACAACAATTTTCATAAGATATGAACCTACAAATACAACCATGTAGGTATTTATCTCCAAACATAAAAATAGCTTATGAATAATGAATAAGGTAGTAGCTCCATGGTGCTACTAGTTAAGATAGCTAGTAGTAAGTGTAACAACAAATTTTAAGCATCCTCACATGAATATGAATCATCATATTAACACCCATTCATAGAACACAACTGTCATAGCCTCTAATCCAAATATGCACAACTTTATATTTATCTAAATGAATTAATATGACTAGAAACTGAAGGAGGTACTTCAAGTCTCCACACAACCACGGGTCAACTACACAGCAATCTCTCCTATAGTTAACAACCCTTGAGTTAGATATAGAGTTTGAGGGGACACTTTCACAAGGGAGAATTCACACCAAGCATTAAAGAAATTTTGAGATAAAATATGAGCCTAAAATAAACAACAATAAAATCAACTTTATAAGAACCAATAAGGTTCAATATGATGATGTCAACCATGGGGGATGATTCATCATTTTTGAAGTAAAAATTTTAAAAGATAAAATAGTAAAATAATTAAAAACTAAACTTTCAACTCTTATTTAACTTATCTCCTTGCGATTTTACTCAAATTTTGAGTGGGAGCACTTGTTGGATGCTGGATTTAATTTTGTATCCAAGGAATACCCATGTTGCATACTTTCGATGGACCCTACTGCATGAAAAAAGTGAAATACATGAAAAAACATGATTGCAATCATGTTCTTTCATGTATTTCACATTTTTCGTATAGAAGGGTACATCGAAAATATGCAACATGGGTACTCCTTGGATCAAAAACTAAATTTTACATCCAACAAGTGTTCCCACTCAAAATTCGAGTAAAATCATACAGAGATAAGTTGAAAATATAAGTTGAAAATTATTTTTTTTCTTTTTTCCCTCCAACACTTGATGAAGTCATCTAATATTATTTTATTTATTCCGTTGTTATTTTATAACATTACTTAAGAAGCCCATTTTAGACCTCAAATTTTCTCTAATGGTTTGGTCAAACACTTAGGAGATAGACTCTGTTTTCCATGTGGTTTATCAACTGCTCTCTAGCAGTAAGCACGACAATGACTCTCTTATTCACTGAGATAAATCACATGAATTCACCCATGGCCTAATTGGGGTATTTCTCATTCTAGGAGACTGAATTCATTTTCTAGGTGGTTTCCCAGTTGTTTTTTCATGGAAATCACTACAGGGGCCTATCGTCCACTGTCTAGGTGATTTAGCAACCCTTCCATCAAGCACCACAATGTCTTATCTTACTCTATCAAGTGGTTTATCATCCATACAATAAGCACCCAAGTGGTTTATCATATTAGTAGTAATAAATATGTGGTTAAATCATCCATTGAGCCTCCCACTAGCCATTTAGGCTTAAGCACGTAGTCTAAGGCCTTCTCACCACAACACAAGGCATGGGACCCAAAATCTCATAGCACTACCTCAAGGAAAATCCATACAATCTAGTTCTTTTCACTAGTCTCCAACAACTCATTTTCTACAAAGCCTTGTTCCATATTTCTCCTCTATCATTTTGTCTTCTTTCCACACACATTCTAGACTTATCCCCCCAAATTTCTCTCTATGTCTGCTACTTTTGTTTTCCTATTCTCTTGGCATACTCTCTATTGCATTCTCGCTTGTTGTATGTTGCATTCTTCTTGTTGTTTTTTTGTTTTCCTCTCTGTTGTTTTCTTGTTGACCATTGCTTCCTCCCAATTAATCTATTACTTCTCTTGAACCACAAGGAGGGGATAGGGATGGCACTTTCATCCCCCCCCACATGCTTCCCACTTAGAAAATGTGATGTGTGTCAGTGCAAGAAGTCTTGGTCAGGGTGGTAAGTCAAATATTAAATGTCAGTGGGTATGGGATTATTATTGGCACACCATAAGAAACTATTGAAGAATGTTCAACTAGGTTCAGTCTTCATTAGTAACTAGGAACATGCAACTATGAACATGGGTTTCATGCTCAAGTTCTTTTATTTTATAGGTCAAGCACCCATTGAGTGCTTATAGGGTTTGTCCTAGGTATAAGAGTCATTGTCATATATGGAAAACCCGATGGGAACATTGTAATTTTAAAAGAAAATTTAATTTGTCTTGAAAATGTCAAAATACCTCCAAGATCGAGTTGGCCTACATGAGCTCTCAATTCAGCCTAAGTGAAGAGACATGTCCACCCTTGAAGGAAGCCTATATGTAAGAGGAAATCATCCTCCATTTGGATCATTCACTCACTCATCTCTCATATGAATAAGGAAGCAACAGAAGGACGAATAAGAAAGTATGGAGAAGAAGTCGAAGTGTTTGGGTCTCTCTACTTTCTTCTAGGAATGTGAAGTTAGGTTTTATGCACTGGGAAAGTCTAAAAGTTCGATTTTGGAAGAAGGAAAAGTGAGAAGGCAAGAAAATGTCTATTAGGGTTTCCTACTATCCCTAAGACTCGAATCAAGGCAAGAAAAGGTCAAGGAAATAGAAGAAAGAGGGAGATTGAAGTCTCCTAGTGAAGCACAATAGTTGCTGGGGCAAAATTTTAGATTTACTTGGGAGGTCGAAGATATTACAGCAGGAGGTCGAGGAAGACTTTATCTTGGAGGGTACTTGTCTGACTTTAGGTCATGGTATTCATCAATTTAAAGATTGAAAAGATAAAAATATATTTTACAGGTTTTCCCCTCAAGAGGAGGGGTTTTGGCCTAGGCTTGGATCCTACATACTATGCCATTATTCTTATTGTTTTGGTAGTTTTTTGATGTATTGAACATTGAACTAACAAAGATAAAAGCTAATAAGTAAAATTCTAACACAATCAATTATCAAGTTAAGAGAATTAACATATACATTTCCCTACTAAATTCTCGACGATGTCATAGCTTTGGTTATCTAAGGGCATTATGACGATCTCCTCTACAATGAAGAAGGTCATAAAAATTATTGCAAGCTATCTCAAGAAAAGAATCAAAGAGGTATGGAGTCTTATATTCCATTCAAAGAAGGAACCAATCATAGAAAAAGATGAAGGACTCTTCTCTGCCCTCTCTGGAACATTTCAAAACAAAGACATTTGGGTAATTGATAGTGGTGCATCAAGGCACATGACTGGTCACTCTCACCAATTGAGTACCTTATCAAAATGAAAATATGCTTACTCTATGGAACTTGGAGACAACAAGATCTATCCTGTGAAAGGCATTGGATCATCATCCATAAATCTAGAATATGGAAGCAACATCCACCTCAACAACATTCAGTTTGTTCTAGGTTTGCACAAAAATATACTTTCTATTTCAATATTAGAAGATAAAGGATATATAATAGCCTTCATCAATGGAAAAGTAGTTGTTTGGGAAAAAGAATCAAGCATAGAAAAAGCTAAAGATTAGTATCCGAGAAGGAAGGCTCTACAGTTAATATCTCTCGTAAATCATGCTCTAGTTCACACTGAGATTAGTCCATGTGAAATTTTGCATAGAAGGTTTGGTCATCTACATTTCAAAATTATTCCAACCCTAAATTCTATAGTAGATGGAATACCAATTCTAAAGGAGGATCTTAAGGTTTCTGCAAAATATGTGCATTAGGAAAAAATACCAAGAAACCATTTGGAATCAGTGCTTCACAGTCGAAAGAAATCTTGGATCTCATTCACTCTGATGTATGTGGCCTTATGACTCCAAAGTCACTTGGAGGAAATCTTTATTATGTCATACTCATAGATGATCACTCAAGAAAGAACTGGTTTTACTTAATGAAAACCAAGGATGAAGTATTCACTAAATTTCAAGAATTCAAAGCCGAAGTGGAGACCCTTACAGAAAGAAGGATCAAGATATTAAGATATGATAATGGAGGATAATATACATCCAAGGAGATTATAGCATTCTGTAAGGAATCTAGGATTAAGAGGGAGCTAATAGTTCCATACAATCCCAAACAAAATGGAGTTGCAGAAAGAAAGAACAAGTCCATTGAAGAAAATGTAAAAGAAATTATACATGATCAAGATATACCAAATTTTCTAAGGGGTGAGGCAACTAGACAACAGTCTACATATAAAATAAATTTCCTCATATATCTCTAGACAACAAAACTCCAGAAGAAGTTTTCAATGGGACAAATCCATTTGTCAATCATCTCTGAATATTTGGATTTCTTGTGTACATTCATATTCCAAAAGAAAAAAGAAAGAAGTTGGATCCTTCTAGTGTGAAAGGTATATTTGTTGGGTATAGTAACTTATTGAAATCCTATAGAATCTATATGAAAGATGGGAATCACATTGAAGTTAGTCGTGATGTCATATTTGATGAAATCATAGGATTCAAGAAATCAAAAGAACTTTCTATAGATTCTAATGATGAAGAGCTTCATGTGTTTGAGGAAGAAGTTGAAAAGGAAGAAGGATCTCACCATGATGAAGAAGGACCTAGTGAACCTATCCAACCTGTGGTCACTCAAGAAACAAGGAAAATACCTCATTGGTTGAAGTCTACACTACATGATGCAAAAAGTCATGGAGCAGCTCAAGGATCATTTAGAGAAAGTAAAATACCCAAGAGATATGTTGTGTATGTTGCATACATGACAAATTAATAGAATCATAACCATCCACTTTAGAAGAGGCTATAGAACATCAAGATTGGAAATATGCCATGAATGAAGAATATCAATCTATAATGAATAATGGAGTATGGGAGATCGCACCAAGGCCTGAAGAGAAATCTGTAGTTACTTCTAAGCAGATCTATAAGTAGAAAGGCTATATAACATCAAGAATGGAAATATGCCATGAATGAAGAATATCAATCTATAATGAATAATGGAGTATGGGAGATAGCACCAAGGCCTGAAGAGAAATCTGTAGTTACTTCTAAGCGGATCTATAAGATCAAGCATGCAGCCAATGGAAGTATAGACAAGTATAAAGCAATATTTTTGGTAAGAGGGTTCTCTCAAATTGAAGGCATCAAATATGAAGAAACTTTTTCTCGAACAAAAAGATACACAAAATTCAATCATTAGTCTCTCTGGCAGCATCGATGGGATAGAACATCCACCAAATGGATATTAAGACTGCATTTCTGAATGGAACAATATATGAAGAAGTCTACACAGAACAACCCTTGGGATTTAAAATAAAATATAGGAAGGTATATGTTTACAAATTAAAGAAAACATTATATGGCCTCAAGCAAGCACCAAGGGCATGGTATGCTAGAATGGATGCATATATACAAAGACTAGGCTTCACAAAAAGATTTGTTGACTTAAACCTCTATATTAAGGTTGTAAATAATGAACTTATAATCATTCTTTTGTATGTAGCTTATCTTATCTTAACAAGTGTAGAATATTGAATTGAAGAATGTAAGAAGAAATTGGCAGAAGAATTTGACATGAAGGATATGGGGCTGACACATTACTATCTGGGACTAGAAGTCTAGCAGGAACCGAATGAAGTCCATTTATGTCAAGGAAAGCACATGATCGAGATTCTGAAGAAGTTCAACATGATGGACTGTAAAAATATGACCACTCCAATGATCACAAACTTGAAAAGACTAAGGATTTTTGAATCAAGCCCTGAGGATCCTTCCAGATATAGACAATTGATTGGTTCATTAATGTACTTGGTGAATACTCATATGCACATATGTTTTGTAGTAAATATAATTAATCAATTCCAAGTGGAGCTGAAGCATGATCATTGGATAGCAGAAAAACATATCCTAAGATATCTGCAGGGAACCATCAACTACCACATGAAATATGATAGAAGGAATAATGCTCAATTGATTGGTTATACAGATTCTGACTGGGGAGGTAGTGAGAAAGATGGAAGAAGCACTACAGGAGGATGTTTTATTCTAGGATCATTTATGGTCTCATGGATGATCAGAAAACAAAACACTATTGCTTTGAGTAATGTTGAAGCAGAATATGTTGCAGCATGTGAAGTTAGCCAGGAAGCGGTTTGGCTAAGAAAGTTGTTGTCTAACATATTTGGAGGACTGATGAACCTTATAGTGATACATTGTGATAACACAAGTTGTATTCATTTGTGTAAGGACCCAATGTTTCATGGGAAGACAAAACATATAAACAACAAGTATCACTATATATGAGGGCTAGTGCAAAATGGTGTGGTGCAGCTACAGTATATCTCCACTGATGAGCAAGTAGTTGACATATTTACATAATCACTTCCAAGCAAGAAGCTTGTATACTTAAGGGACAAGCTGGGTTTGGTGGATTTTTCCTCTCGAATTGAGAGGGAGGGATAGACACAAGCATTCTTGTCTTCACTTGGAAATAAAGAATGGAGGGTTGGGTAACCATATGGCATTCAATAGTCTTTGAGAATGTGGTTGGGAATTCAAGACAAGAGTATTCATGGACCTATTCTTTCAGTTTTAGCTACACAAGATAAGAATAGTCCAAAGAGTGGTCATACTCTGGGAGCACCTAGGTGGGGTATGTACCTTGGAAAGACAATGATGATGGTGTCTACACATCATTTTTCTCACCAGCATTGTGCTCTGCTCTTGTGGAGAGGTAGAGTTGTTACTCAAGGCCTTGCTATATAACAATGTTGGTCATTATGATTCTAGACAAATGGGTTACCAATCCGACTCTTCTTATGAGATCTAATCAAATTGAGAATAACCATGTACCTCCTATGAATACCTCCCTAGTTAAGAGGGAGTGTTGAGGAATGTGTAACTAGGTTCAGTCTTCATTAGTGTGAAATATATTATTATATATATAAAATTAAAAAGAAATTATTATTATTATTATTATTGGAGCAAGCATTTCATGCTCAAGTTCTTTTATTTTATAGGTAAAGCACCCATTGAGTGATTATAGGGTTTTTCCTAGGTATAAGATTCATTGTCATATATGGAAGACCCTATGGGCATATTGTAATTGTAAAAGAAAATTTATTTTGTCTTGAAAATGTCAAAATACCTCCAAGATCAAGTCAACCTACATGAGCTGTCAAGTCAAACTAAGTGAAGAAACATGTCCACCCATGAGGGAAGCCTATAAATAAGAGGAACTTGTCCTCCATTTGGACCATTCACTCACTCAACTCTCATATGAAGAAGGAGGTAACAGAAGGATGAAGAAGAAGTTGAAGTGTTTGGATCTCTATACTTTCTTCTGGGAATGCGAAGTTAGGGTTTATGCACTAGGCAAGTCTAGAAGTTTGATTTTGGAAGCAGGAAGAGAAAGAATGAAAGTGAAGGTCTCTTAGGGTTTCCTACTAGCCCTAAGACTAAAATAAGGGCAAGCAAGGTCAAGGGAAGAGTAGCAAGAGGGAGATTGAAATCTCCTAGTGAAGCAACAAGGGAAAAATTTCAGATTTACTGGGGAGGTCGAAGATATTGCAGCAAGAGGGGAATACTTGGTATTGGAGGGTACTTGTATGAGTCTAGGTAATGGTATTCATAAATTTAAATATCTAAAAGATAAGAATTTATTTTACGGGTTTTCCCCTTTAGAGGAGGGGTTTTGGCCCTGGCTTGGAGCCTACATATTGTGTCATTGTTTTTACTGTTTTGGTAGTTGTTTGATGTATTTCATATTGAACTAACAAATATCAAAGATAATAAGTAAAAAGATAACACAATGAGTTATCAAGTTAATAGAATTAACATATACATTTCCCTACTAAATTATTAACAAAAACCTCCTCCCATAAATATGAAACAATGTCCCTCCCTTTAGTTCAACCATCAATTAAAAGTTTACACAAATTTACACATGCTTAAAAAATCACATAGTGATATTTTCATATATGAGGTGCAACAAAAAGGGTTTTACATATTCCACCCGTTTAAGGGAACATTGTCCTCATCGTTCTATAAAAAGAAAAAAAAATTATATACATTGAGATTTATATTTGCAGCGCTTGCATTTATTTATACAGTAAACAAAAATGGATAAAGTACCCTCATTTGATCTTTTATTTCCCCAGTGGTTTCATATGGTCCAATGTGCTTCCATTTCACCTAGACCTACTCTATTACTAGATTCTGGAAAGTGGTTTGCCTCTAGTCCAGGATGCATAGTGGTTTTGGTTGGAAGTCTCCCTCAAATTCCATTTGTGTCACATACCAATCCAAAACAGGATTAATGTCACATACATACTTCTTAAGAAAATAAATGTGGAAAAAAATCATGTGCTTTCATTGTGGGTGGTAAGCATTAGAGGAAAGTTTGGCCTAAAAGTGGCCTTCTAAGGAAAAATAATAAAATAATAGTTAAAATAATAAACAAGAGTTATTAATTTTGGAGAGAAAAGAAGAAAAATATTTTTTTATTATAATTTTGGTTTATATCCTTATAGGTTTACTCAAATTTCAAGTGTAGACACTCGTTGGATGCAGTATTAAATTACACATCCAACGAGTATCCATTATGCATACTTCAAAGAAGACTCCCATTGATAAAATCTAGAGATACATTAAAAAAGTTTGTTCAACACGTTTTAATATAGATCTTTAGCTATTACATCAATAGGAAGCTCAAACTTCCAATATTATCTAGCTACAAATGGAAGGAAGCTCCAACCCCCTAGTTTATCAGCTCCAACTAAAAGGATGTTCCAACACCTTAATTTACCAGCTCCAGCGCCCTGATTTACCAGCTCCAACTGGAAGGACCTCCAATGCCCTAGTTTTATCAACTTTGACTGAAAGGATGCTCCAACACCCTACACAAGCTCTAACTTGAAGGACACTCTACTCTTCTCCTTGCACAACCTTACAACCCTTAAGATTAAAGATAACTTGATCATATATATTTTTTTTGTTTATGTCACTACCTCAACCTACAATCATCATTGTTTGTGCCATACAATCATTACATTAATCATTGTCATGCACCCTACAACCACTACCTGCAACCATTTCACTTCCATGCATCTTGAAATCACTATACTGTTAAACAATCTGTACCAAAATGGTCATATTAATCATTCCTACTAGTTGTCATATTGTTGCCCATAATTTTTGTCTAGCCATAACTGCAATCTGGTCACTTCCTCAAAACCTTTTTCCATTTGTGTATCCAAATCACGTGTGACGAGCTTATCACTTTTCCAAAAACACACAAGAGGTTCTAATCATCAAACATGAGTCAAAGAACCATCAAAACCTTCTTTTTTGTCCATCTCTGAGCCATAATAACTTAACTTTTTCTGGATCTAAATTTGGATAAATAGAAAATAATCAAAATAAGGATCTAAATTCAGATAAATAATAATTCTAAAAATTAAAAATAACCAAAATAAACCATATGTCCAATTAGATATTCTACAATTTGTATATTTTTGGGCACCCTCCAAATAACATGTCAGATTTTGGCATCGACCACTCTTAGCTGCTAACTTTTTGACAAATTGTACACATAAACCAAATATAAAATACGTTTGACCTTGATATGGCTAGGGTAGCATCAAGGCATCACCAATGGACCAGTATAGAACAAGGGTAGACAAATACATGACACCATTGGCATAGCACAAGAGATATTACATACTATTAAATCCTAGAAGCATAATTCATGTCTCCTCAAGGTGGAGTTGATCAAGGCTTAGGATTGCATTTGTTGTATTGATCAAAGTAGGTATGTATCCCTTGAATATTTGTTGGATTATAGCATGCATCAAGAAAATAAATTTTGAAGTGATTATAAACAAGTTGTCATCACAATTCCTCTTTGCACAGAGAGGAATAAGACAAGGATGTGCTCTATCCCCCGTGCTATTCCTCTTGGTGATAGACAATTTGAGTAGAAAAATGTGGAACGCAAGCGACAAATGATTTATTTCAAGGATAAGGGTATCTAGACATCATGATGTTTCTCATTTAATGTTTGTTCATGATCTATTATTCAGTGGGCAGGCTACAATTGGTGCATGGACATGTATTCAAAGTGTCATCAAGTCATTTGGAGATGCAACGAGATTATGTATGAATGGTACAAAATCAATCTTGATCCATGACGAAAGAGAGGATGCGGTGGTCAAGGATATATGTGCACTCTTTGGAGTTGCATCCATCCATATTAATGAAGGATTAGTATATTTGGGGTTCAAGTTGAAGCCAAATGAATAACACAACAAGGATTGGGACCGGTTGATAGAAAGGTTTCACAAGAATATGGATCGTTGGAAACATAGATAGTTGACGATGGGTGGCAGAATGATTATGTTAAAATCGGTGCTCCAAAATATCTCGGTATACTGGATGAACCAATTTATTTTTCCCTGTGAAACTATTAAAAAGATTCAAACAATCATGGGATGATTTTTATGGGCAAGGACACAACTCTCAAGGAAGATTCATTTGGGTCAGTGGCCAACAATAGCTAGACCAGTTGAATAAGGAGCTTGAGGGATCATAAACCCATCTACTTTCAACATGGCTTTGGTTATAAAAAATATGTGGAGGGTTGTGTCTAGGAGCGATATATGGCCACTTATTATTAAGGAAAAATACATGTACATACAATATTTCACTACATCGGTATGCAATGTGGCAAGGAAGAAATCAAATCTATCTTACATCTGGAGTAGTATGATGAAAAGCATACAATGGCATCTGGGATGTGTTCGTTGGGAGGTCAGTGATGGCTCCAAGATTAAGATCGACTTAGATGTTATTAAAGGAATGATCAGGAACCACTCATTACCTATTTATATTCTTAAATGAATCCATGTAAAAGATATTCACTTTCTCAAACAAATCATTCAGCAAAGCTTCCATAATATAGATCAACAATCCTGGTCAAGGGCAGGGGACTTAGGGATGTCAGATGCATATGTTTGTGAATAGAAAAATTATATCACAAAAATTTGAAATGCAAGCATCACTCTCAGAGATTAAGAGGACCACGTGTCATGGGGAGGCACACTAAAAAAGGGTCTTCCAATGGTCAAAGACATATACATCAATCTTCACAAAAAAGAGAGGGAAAATTATTTTCCAAAATGGTTTCAGGTCATATGGAAGTGGGGTCTTCCTAACAAAATTAAATGCTTCAGTTCATTGACAATTCATGACCATATTTTGACATGGAGCAAACTACAACAATGAGGATTTTTCAAGTCCTAGCATATGCCTTATGTGTATGAGGGTGTCATAGTGGCTACAACACCCTCTAAAAATTTTGGCCTACACTCAAATTTTGAAGCCTACTGTGGATCATGTAACCGACCATTCCTTAGTCACTCACTGGTCAGATGATGATTCAAGCTCCCTTCTTGGATCTCAAGATTCGTTTGCACTTTTACCTTTCTATAGGAAGTGTCATCTCCGGGCATGGTAATTATCAATTTTCATGCAAAGAGGAGTTATGCTTTGCTTCAAGGGGCAATCCTTGTGAAAATGAGTTGTTGTCGTCATATAGACATGTTTCGCACTCATTTCCAAAGTTTCACGTACTATTACACAAGTGTCATCATTATCCTCACAAAGTCTATTGTCAGAGCCACACTTGTTGTGAGTTTCCAGAAAGGTCGTTTCATTAAGAGAAGTATGTTTTCATATGTTTTGGATGATCTATGTTGTATCACTAAGTGTCCAAGTGTGTGGTCACAATAAATTTCTATCAATATTCACATCAGCTTCGTTATCATCAAAAATTTCATTTTTGTAATCTTTATTAAATTATTGACAACTGTGTTGTCAGCATTTAAGGTTGTAATAAACAGGTTAATACTCCTAGTAGTGTTTTGGGACTCGATATAGTTGGAAAGTGAATATTGTTGACAATGAGGATAGCATTATTTTCTCTTTTTTCCAACCAGTGAATTGTCAGCGATTAAGCTATTTTTTATTATTTAAGTGTTGACTGTGTTGACCATGTCAGTGTTGGTATTTTGAGCACAAGTGTCTCTATTATGATCAAAAGGGTAAAGCATGAATTTGATCATGCTTACCTTATGGAATGGTTCAAGGTGATATGTAATCAATTTCATGCAAGTATTGATCATGATTCACACTTGTGATCAAATGTGATGTTAATTTTAACTTGATGCATGTGGGTTCACCTTATATTACACCTCATATCTTGTAAGTAGTTATATTGGTAAGTTATCCAAGTTTTCCACTTGGAAATTGAAACTATTTCCATTGCAGGGACAGAGCATCAAATCCCGTGGATACTACCATATAGAATGGGAAAGGGATGCATGCTAAACTGAACTAAACTTGAAGAGATGGAACTATTGAATGTCTATCCTGATCTCCTACATTTGTTCCAGCGGGCAGGGTGGAGTTGGTTCTTCTGTCGGTGTTTCGATTACCACAATTTGGTAACTCAATCATTTGTAGCAAGTTTCGATGGGAGCCATGTAGAAGTCGATGGTCTAACATTTGAAGTGATAGAGTACATAGTTGTCTAAGCCACAACTTTGCCCATGGATGGTGATAGGGTTTTTCACATCCATATTCTAGTAGGCATAGACGTTCCATCTTTCTTCAGGGAAGAGCATAAAGTAGAAAATTGGAAGGTCGGGGTTCAAAACGATTGGCTACAAGACAAATAGTATGCTCCCCTACAGCGTTGCCAACAACATTTTACTTGTGAGGGTCATTATAATAGGATCAATTTGTATCATTTTTACTTCTTAGCACATTTAGATGGGAAGATTAGGATTAATCATTGCTTCTACTTGTAGGAAATCCTCAAGCACATGGATGCTAGGTACAGGGATAGGGTTAATCATTATTCACATTTTATTTATCACAAGGCACTGATTAAAATTTTGATAGAAATCCATTTGATTAAGCTCAGGAGGAAATGAACCCATTTCCTTTTCTGGGGAGGATTCCAACCTCAACCTACCAGAAAGAAAAGAGGCAGACCCCAAACTATCAGGAGGACGAATAAGACTCAGACTCAAGTTCCTGTTCGGACTCCCATCATGTATGAAAAGTTAGAAGCCCCATCTACCTCAGTTTCCCCAAAAACTTCCAAGGTCTATCAGAGGAAGAGGGATAGGCTTCACAAGCTAGAGCCTACATCGTTGAGAAGCCTAGAAGCTAACATTGGCTCCACTACATTTTCAACTTTACCCTCAGAGAACACCCCTACAGACACAATTATTTTTTAATATTTAAAGGGCAAGAAGCCAAAAATAGAGGAAAGTGAAATAACACCTCAGATTCTCAAACTGGGTATTATGCACACCAGGCCAACAAATCAGCTACGGTATAAATTCAAGATTAGAGGCAACCCATAGTTACCTAAAAAATTCATTGACATAGATGATGTTCCTCTAAAAGACTTAATCATCAATGAGAAACCTGCAAAGTCTAAGAAAATGTCTATAGAGTCTGAGAATAAGCCTGCAAGCCGTAATAAGAAAGGAAATAAATAGGTTTCCAAAGAAAATCCCATGGAGACTAGAAATAATAAGAAGCAAATATTAGCCAAGTTGGATGTGTTACTCGAACTCGCCACTACCCTTAGCTAATATGTCAGGGTATCATAAACATTTTTTTCCACTTGTTTAAATAAAAAACTCAGTTTTTGCATTTCGTTGATAGTCGGCCTGCTAGTTTTGTATACAGTATGAAAGTTAGGAGAGATGACAATGCCCTTGTCAGCGTTTTTGAAAAACTTGACAGTGTGCCTATCAGTTATTTTGAACAAACTATGCATACTGATTAGTAAATGGAACCTACAGGAAAATGTTGACAACATGCCTGTCAAATTTTTTTTCTAAAACAAAACAAAGATGCTAACATCTCTGTTGTCAGTGATATTCGAAATGATTGACCTCTCAGTTGTCAGCTATATCTCATATCATAAAATCAGTAATGTTGACGACCTTCCTATCAACGATTTTTCTAGAAAATCGCAGAGTAGCAGAAGACATCCAAGGGAAATGCTAATGAACTAGATAGAGGGACTTGTTTTGTTGAAACAATGATGATAATCTACAAAGGGACCTTCTCTATTTTCCAGCTAGACAATTGACCAGATCACTTTATTTTTGCCTAGATTTTAGTAGATTTGCTTACAGGTTTTCTAGGATTCATTAGATATTTTCTAATTTTATATTTTTCATGCATGAACTTTAAGAATATTTTAAAAAAATATCAGTATTTTAGTTATGAGGATTCTATTATTTTGCAAGCTATTATGTGAAACCTTATAAAGGCAGTGTTGGGTGTGGAGCCTGATTATCTTATGTATTCAAAGGTTTCAGCCGGATGTGTACCCCAGGAAGACTGTACACCGCTCCACGCGGGGGGGACTTGCCCCCCCCCCACGGGGGTCCAGGGAGGCTAATCCCCGCCGGATGGGGGGTCCGGGGGACAGCGATCCCCTGGTAGGGGTTCGAGGGAAACGCCCCTGAAGCTAAGAATATATGTAAAATTGCCTTGTAAAATGTTGTAATTTCATAATCAATCTGGGCCATTCATTAGGCGGTTTATCTGACGATAGAAGTTATGTTTAATGTAGGGTTTTTTTCCCTAGAAGGAAACCCCTCGCTATATATGAGGGAATTGTATTACGTCTATGTACATCTGTATTCTGAGTGAGGAAGAGAGAGGAGATTGAGAGCGAAGAGGGTGTTACAATGGATCTGTTGTAGGTTGTATCTCTTCAGTTTGCTGAATAATATAAAAAGAAGGACTGGCTGTTTCTCTGTGGACGTAGCCCAAACTGGGTGAACCACGTATATCTATGTCTCTCTTGTTTTATGCATTTTTTGTGTTTATATTTCTGCAATATTTGATGTGTTCCATTTCTCCGTAATATATAATTTTCTAACAACTGGTATCAGAGTTGAAGGTTTATTTGGTTGATAAACTCACAGGAGATAAGGGTTCCTGGTTCGAGTGGGAGTAATGGCGGAAGATGGTAGATTTAGGGTTGAAAAATTTAATAGCCAAAACTACCAGCTATGGAAGATGCAGATGGAAGATTATCTGTATGAGAGAGATTTGTACCTACCATTGAGCAGAAATACAAAGAAACCGATGAGTATGATAGACACAAAATGGAATATTCTCGACAGAAAGGCACTTGGAACAATACGGCTATGCCTAGTGGCGTTGGTAGCATTTAATATTTCAAAGGAAATGACAACAGAGAATTTAATGTCAATATTGGCCAAACTATATGAAAAACCCTCGACCTCAAATAAGGTATCTCTTATGAAGCGTTTGTTTAATATGAAGATGTCAGAAGGTGGATCTGTTGCAGACCATCTAAATCATTTTAATACAGTTACAAGTCAGTTAAGTTCTGTAGGGGTAACTTTTGACGATGAAGTTAGGGCTTTGTTATTTCTGTGCTGATTGCCAAAAAGTTGGAATGGTTTAGTTATGGCTATTAGTAACTTTGTCTCTGGATCTAGTACTTTAAAGTTTGATGATGTTGTCAGTGAAATCCTTAGCGAGGAAATGCGATGGAAAAGCTCCGGTGAGACATCGGGTAATGCTTTGACTACATAGACGAGGGGAAGAAAAATGGAAAGAGGAAAGAGCCCAGGATATTGCAGGAAGTCAATTAAAGGTAGATCCAAGTCTAGATCGGGTATAGTGTGCTGGAAATGTGAGAAGAAAGGACACTTGAAGAAAGACTGCAAATCTCGAAAGGGTAAAGAAGGAGACGCACAACAACAAACTAATCATGAATTGAATGTAATAGGTGATGCGTTGCAAGATGCTTTGATTCTTTCACTAGAAAATATTATTGATGCCTGGGTGGTAGATTCAGGGGCCTCATTCCATGCCACACCTGATAAGAAAAATTTTCATGATTATGTTCAAGGAGATTTTGGACAAGTTTGATTGGGTGATGATAAACCCTCTAAAATCGTTGGAATGGGTACAGTTTTCATAAAATAGTAGAATGGAAATCAATGGCTATTGAAGGAGGTAAGAAATGTTCCCGATCTGAAGAAAAATCTGATTTCAATAGGGCAGTTGGGAGGTGAAGGTGGTGTAACTACTTTCACAGACAAAACTTGGAAGGTCACTAAAGGATCCCTGGTAATAGCGAAAGGAGAAAAGGTTGGTACATTGTACTTATGCAATGGCATTTCTAATTGTGTTAATGCTTTAACCTCTACAGGAGACGATACGGCATTGTGGTATCATAGACTTGGGCACATGAGTGAGAAGGGGATGCAGATTCTTCACTTAAGAAATTTGTTGCGAGGTTTGAAGCATGTTGATTTAAAATTCTGTGAGAATTGTGTTTATGGAAAACAGAAGAGAGTAGATTTCTCGGAGTTGGGAAAGAAAAGAAGAATGAAAAATTGGAGCTTATGCATATAGATGTATGGGGACCTGCTCAGGTATCATCTCTCGGTGGCTCTCATTATTATGTTACTTTTATTGATGATGCAACTAGAAAAACTTGGATTTATTGTATTAAGAATAAATCTGATGTATTTGATACTTTCAAGAAACGGAAAGCTTTGGTTGAGATTGAGACAGGAAAGAAATTGAAGTGTCTCAGATCAGACAATGGAGGTGAATATTGCAGCAAAGAGTTTGATAGGAATTGTT
>APFE030714536.1:42306-67194 GCA_000404065.3 Pinus taeda
AGTGTCCCAAGACTCAGGAAGAAATGGCTCATATGTCTAAAGTTCCATATGCATCAGCAGTTGGAAGCTTAATGTATGCAATGGTCTGCACAAGGCTTGATATTTGACATGCAATTGGAGTTGTAAGTAGGTACATGAAAAATCCAAGGAAAGAACATTGGATGGTGGTGAAGTGGATTCTCAAGTATTTGAGACATACCACAAATAAAGCATTATGCTTTGGTGGTTCAAACATTTCTCTACAAGGATATTTTGATGCAAATATGGCGAGTGATAGAGATAATAGGAGGAGCACAAAAGGGTATGAGTTTATTGTAGGTGGAACAATTGTCAGTTGGATCTCAAAACTGCAAAGTGTTATTTCACTCTCAACAATAGAAGCAGAGTATGTTGCTACTACAGAGGCTAGTAAAGAAATGATTTGGTTACAAAGTTTTCTAGATGAATTGAGTAAGAAGCAGGAGTTGGGCAGGTTATACAGTGACAACCAGAGTGCCATACATCTTGCAAAGAACTTTGCATTTCATTCCAAGACTAATCATATACAAATCAAGTACCATTTCATACGGTCAGCATTGGAAGATGGACAATTGAAGCTCGAAAAAATACACACTAGCTAGAATCTTGTAGATATGTTAACAAAAGTTGTAACCAGGGAGAAACTGAGAAGTTGCTTAGTTTCAATTGGTCTTCAAGTATGATGAAGAGAATGAGAAACAACCAAGTCTAAAGTGGAGTCATTGTCTAGCAAATGAAGCAGCGGTGGAGTTTCTATAATTAGTCTCCAAGTGGAAGATTGTTGGGTGTGGAGCCTAATTATCTTTTGTATTCAAAGGTTTCAGTCGGATGTATACCCCAGGAAGACTGTACACCCCTCCATGTGAGGGGGACTTGTTCCCCCCGCAAGGGTTCAGGGGGGGCTAATCCCCCCTGGTTGGGGGGTTCGGGGGCCAATGGTTCCTCGACAGTGGTTCGGGGGCAGCGCCTCCAAAGCTAAGAATAGATGTAAAATTGCCTTGTAAAGTGTTGTAATTTCATAGTCAATCTGGGTCGTTCATTAGGCGGATGATCTGACATTAGAATTTATGTTTAATTTAGGGTTTTTTCCCTAGAAGGCAACCCCTCGCTATATATGAGGGAATTGTATTACGTCTATGTACATCTGTATTCTGAGTGAGGAAGAGACAGGAGATTGAGAGCGAAGAGGGTGTTACAGTGGATCTGCTATAGGTTGTATCTCTTTAGTTTGCTGGATAATATAAAAAGAAGGACTGGCTATTTGTCCGTGGATGTACCCCAAACTGGATGAACCATGTATATCTATGTCTCTTGTTTTATGTGTTTTCTGTGTTTATATTTCTACAATATTTCATGTGTTCTGTTGCTCTGTAATATACAATTTCTAACAGACAATTTATGAATAATGAAATAGGGTTGGAAATCAGTTGAAAAACTACTTGTAGTTTGGATATGTTTGAGTAATCTTAAATGTATTTATATTGTTTTATGAGAAGCTAGTATAAAAATCATGTGTTTCATTTCCTTGACAATATTTCTCTATTATTAATTGTCTCTTTCATATCTGAAATATTAGTTTAATGAGATTGGATTTCATTTGATTCTCCTCTCTTAAATTATTAGTCATTAAATACTTATTGTTCTCAACCCTTATAAGCTTTGTTTTCTCCCAGTGCATATTTCTTTGAAATCTCCAAAAGAGTCAAAGGATGTGTTACTCCCATGCTTTGTGAAATTTTCTCATTATATATGTGATTTCATTTGGTTGATATCTTGACTCCATGCCCAATGGTATGTTTTGAGGATCATCCAACCATCTTATACCTAAACCCAAATCTGGCCACCTGAACTCAGTTGTGAAAATATTCTACTACAATGACCATAGAGTTGTTGAGTTTTACAGAGAGATCCCCCTCCAAGTTGAAGGGCTAGCTTTCAAACTAAAATTGGTTTGTGGTTACCTTAGGGTTTCTCCCTGCAACCAAGTTTTTCTCTAAGTGATAACAGGTTCCATTGATCCCACACTTAGCCAAATTCCATAGGATTCCTAGCAATGTAGCCTCATCTAGCCTTCCTAAACTACACACTTCGCATCTGCAAGCCTCAAAATTTTTCCTTGCTTGTTGGAACTACACAATGCACAGAAATCCCAACCTCCCTTGGCATCTAAAACTTCTCAAATGCTTCCTCTAGTGTCCTTCCCTTAGCTAAAACTCACTACCTCCAAAAACTGCATAGTTCTATCCCTCAAGCCTCCCAGCTTCCCAGTCCCCCTTGCCTCCTGAAACTGTGCATTTTATCCTCCCAAGGCCCCATCCCATAGCAGACACTACTTACTTGAACTGCATATTTTTGTCCCTTAGTGGGCACTACACAAATTTTTCCCTTAGTGAGTACTATGCATAAATTTCCCTCTGTCTATCCTGAGTTGTGAACTGTTTAGTCTCAGTGATCAAGCTTGACCATTGGACGCTTGAACTATGCAATTGCACAGTTAGTAGGCCCTCTCCCCTAATCTGTCTCTCAATCCTGACCCAGTTCATGAATCCAAGTGCTCTATCTTACGCTAGGGGTTTCAGACTGATGTTGTCTCATCATGAGTGAGTTGCAGATGCAGGTACTCTCTTACACTATGGAAATATGATAAAGAAGTAGATGAAGAAGGATGAAATACTAGATGACACTCAAGGAGCTAAGGAGAAAAGATAATCATTAGATAAGAAGACTAAGGAACCTGAGGGTATGATTGAAGATCAGGACCGCATGAAGACTCCATCTGATTCATAACCCTTTGGAGGGTAGGTACAAAAAAAAGCACATATTTCATGAAATACACCTCTTAGCGTAGTATGAAGGAAATCTTACCATTTTCATATCATTATGTCTTCAATGACATGTATGGTCGCAAACACTAAAAGTCATTCCATGTGTTTTCCCTAAGTGTTTCATTCCTTTTTGTATGTTGAGCTAATTATCCTCTTTTGGCATCTTTGACTAATATGTAATGTTGCAATCCTTTTCTGGTAGTTTTGAAGGTTGGTTTTTGTGTATATCAGTTGTCCTAGCCATGTAAACACATATCGCACTCATACACATAGTCTTGAGCACTATCGCACAAGTGTCATCACAGTCGTCCTAAAGCCTATATCAAGTGTCAGATTTGTCACTTCTTGTCATGAGATAGTCACACAGAGGGGAATGCTTTGTTTTTTTCTCTGGTGGTCTATGTTGTCATGTCATCGAAGTATGCTAACTATGTGATCACAAATTCAATTTCATCACAAGTTTTTCTTCCTCCCACACTTGGTCATCTTCAGAAAATATTCCTGACCTGGAAAATTAGCTTCATCAGGCCCCGACTAAACTACGCACTTTGTAGTCTCAATCCGCATTGGTGTGACCATGCTATCTGGAACTGCATTGTACGCAGTCACTATCCTACAAGGAATTTTTATTGTGCAATTCGAGAGCCCAACAACCTTCCTTCACCCCCAGAATTGCGCAATTGTTTCTTCTAGTCTGAATTGAACTACGAACTTCGCACTTTCAGTCCTCAAGGTTTTCCCTTACCTATTGGAACCCTTCAATGTGCACAAATCCTAGACTCCCTTGGCCTCCATAACTGCGCAAATTTTTTCTCTAGTTTCCTTCCCTCATACGGAGCTCACTGACCTCAAGAACTGCATAGATTTGTCTTCCATGCCTCTTTGTTGCTCAGGCCCCCTTGCATTTGAAAACTACACAAAATTGACCTCTCAAAGCCTCACCCTACATTAGCCATTATTGGCTTGAATTATGCAATTATACCTCCCATTGGCCACCACGCAATTTCTCTCCCCATTGAGGACAGTGTTTAAAAGTTCCTCAGTCAAACCTGAGCTGTACTCTACATAGTATCATTGATCAAGCTCTCTCCCTGTCACCTAGAACTGTGCAATGCACGTTACTGGGCCCTCTCTCCCAACCTATCACTTGTCCCGGGCTCATTTCATGGATAATATTGCATCATCTTAGACTAGGGAGTTTTCGGATTGATGTCATCCCGTCATGAGTGAATTGTAGGAACAAGTACACTATCAAGTCATGGCAAGATGATGAAAAAGGAGAAAAAGGAGGGAAGCATGCCTAAATAATCACTTGAAGCTAAATGGACATGGGAACCTACCAAGAGCAAGTGAAGGAACAAAATTTTGCAACCGCTTGCCAAGAACAAAAATCATTGAAGACCCCGCATTACCAAGCTATGCAGAGGAGAAGAGAAATAATATCCAAGAACACATCTAGCACACAGTAGCAACAACGACTTGGCATCACCACATCATCAAGCCAGTCCATGTCAACAGTGCCATGTTAAGCCATGTCATGAGTTTTCATATGCCACATCTACCATGGGCCATGTATCTTGTAAATCAAATGTATTATAAAGTGGAATTCCAATGGACACACATGAACATGAAGAGTCATGTAAGTTGAAAAGTCATAAGAAGCTGAACAATCATGAGGGTAGTCAAAGAGTCACAAGGGGTAAGCATCACCCTTTGGTTATATATACCTCCTCATTGTATGAGCAAAGGACTTTTCACCTTGCCTCCTCCCCCAAGGCATTGGAGAGACTAACTAGTTCTTTGAGGAGCAAAGAGTGGCTCCAATGTCCCACTACTGGGGATAGTGACGTACAATATAAATATGTGTCTTGGAACTTTGTCTTAATAACAGAAGCCTTTGAAGGCTAGCACGTTCTTCATGCATGATTTATGAATGTTTGTAAGACTATTGTGTGGATGTTTGTATTTCATGTTTTCTTTCACATGTACTAAGATAGTTGAATTATTTTAGTTATTTTAGTTCTTATATTTTTGAGAATGTGTTGTAATGGTTGTTATTTTTGTCCCATCCTTGTCGACTACTCTGAAAGATACTAGATAGATCTTTCTTTACTTATTGGTTATAACAACTGTCACATTTGTCGTGGACTATTCCGCTGGATGTTATATGGACTTTCCCTTGTTTGTTGGTTGTAATGATTGTCGCGTTTGTTGTGGCCTATTCCACTGGATGCTAGATAGGTCCTTCTAGTTCATGTGTGTCTCTTTCTGGGTGGTACTATATCCTATCACTTAGAGGCTCACTTTTCTCTCCCCTTTTGCAATAAGAGAACCTAGGCCTCACCATGCACACTCACCTTGGTTTTTGAATATACCATTGCATCACTCTCTTGTGTTGACAGCTACAGCCAAGAGAAATATTTAAGGATTCAACAACTGGACCTTTATACTCAATGGGACTCCTACCCCAAATGGTGAGAGGCTTGATTGGGACTTCATATTAGGGAGATCCCCTTGATTGATGGATTTTCAGCACCATCAATAAAATGGCACTAGAAGTAGGGCCAAACACTAGGTTTCACCCATTGATTCTGGTTTGAATCTCTTATTTAAAATGGCTCTTCCCAAAATCATAATCTTGGGATGCTTTTCTAAAGAGTGTAATTGTACCATCCCAGCAGAATTTATTCATAACCTATCTGAAACTAAGTTTAATGGTGAGGGTGAATCAACCTTTTGTGAACATTTGTTTCAACTTGTTCGTCTTTGTCTTTCTCACATAATATGTTCCAAATACGTCATGGCTATATTACTCACCCTCACATTCAAAGGTCGTGTTAATCGATGATGTCATACCTTACCCATTGCTTCTATCCATTCATTCAACCAACTTGCGAATAATCTTCATAAAGCCTTCAATAAGTATAACTACCGACATTTTTTTGGAAGAATAAACCTCTTAAGAATGAATCCTAATGAGTCAATTAAGGATTTTTCTGATCAGTTCCTTCACCTCTATTATGAAATTCCTGAAAAGAATTTGAACTAGGATTTCTTGAAACAAGAGTTTGAGTGCTTGGTTCTTGTCTCTTCATACAGTGAACCTGAACCCCCTAATTTCTTTGCTCCAGCAACTCTTGTGAATCATGAGACACCTCAAATTGTAGAAGAGGAGCTTACTTCCCCTTTTAATCTTTGTCCTCCTCCCTTTCCAATCCCAATGATGGTGCCTCCTTGCAGTGGTGGTAAAACTGAGAAAACTGCAAATCAAACCTTAAGTCCATATTCTCATTCTTATTTAGCTTTTCATGATTCATATTTAATGGAAGAAATTTGAGAATGGCTCATGAAGCCTACGGTGAAGACTCACTCCTCCATTCCGCAAGATGATGTCACCATTCACAACTCTGATCTCAAAGCTAATCTGGATTTCTGTTTTCCTCTATCATGTATATATCCAAAATATTTGTACCATGACCCACTTGATCAATCTACTCCACCAGCTAATTCTTCACATTCTCTTGATTCTCGATTTGTCGGACCAATTTACAATTAGGTACAAAGAAGTCATAGTACCCAGGTAGAGGAGAAGGAAGGTTGAAGATGCTTCCAATTTTTCCTCTCTTTTTCAGAATATTCCATGCCAAAGCAATGATTTTTCATTCTTAAATGATTCTCAATATGTTAATCTCGATAGAAAACCCAATGCAATCAATTATTTTAATCAACCCCCAGCCTTGGGAAGTGATCATTCCAATGATGATGACTCTATTTCCGTATGTCGTGATGAATGCCAAAGCACATCATATGATCTTTCGGTTTCTCATGAAGATTTTAATTTAGATCTAGAATCTGGTTTGGTCAAAGAAGATGTTCATATCAAAACCTTCTCTTCACCTCACAATCCCTTGTGTCCTAGCATTCGCAATGCATCTACTTGTGATGTAGATACTCCATGCTCTTTAGTTTCTTCATATAATGAGTTATCCCCACAATTGACACAAGGCGGTGAGGTTGTCCATGATGAAATTGAAAACAATCAAATCATAGAGTACCATTCCCATCCCTCGTCATCACTTCTCTTGCATGAAGAAAACTCTTTAAATCAGCTTACTCATGAGATTTCCCTGATTCATATATCTTTGAATATGATATCATAAGAGCCTCTCCACTTGAGTAATTTAATTTTTGAAGTTGAAAAATCTTGTGAAACTTGTGACAGAGTTGGCTTCCATTTGGTGAGAAGTTTTGAAATCAGCAACAACAGTTATCCTCAAACCATGTATGATTTGGTTCAAGCTTCAAAATGTGATTCTATAATCCTGGGAATTTATGGGACCTGCCAGGGAGTCGAGGAACTTCAACTTTCATTTATGGTTATGTCAAGATCTCGTGACTCTGGTAAGCCCTGTGAACTAAGTCAGATCTAGTTTCTCTCACACATTCCTTGTTTTTGCATGGTTTCGTTCAGTGTAAATATCTTTCTTAAACATGTTTGGTATCTCAGATGTAATTTTTCAATTTCTCAAGATTTTACTTATGACCAGACTCAAAAATATTTTTTGGTTCATTCATCTTCATGTAAACCTCTCACATCAAAATCGAGTTGCGAATGTGCATCTCTCATAGAATCATGGAATTGAGAAGTTGATCATCTCAAGGACTATGTTTTCCTGAAAGATTCATTCTTATTTAATTTATCCATTAATATGGGTCTTCTTTTGAATTTGATGTTGCAAATATGTCCTCTCATTGCACCAAAAATCCTCTTGAGTCGTAATGATTGCACAAGTTGTCACACGAATCAAGTTCTTCTCCATTCACCATATCCCAATTGGTCTCATGCATTTATGGTGCTAGAATCCTTTTTAAACTCTTTTGATGACTACAATGCTTGTTCAATGTGTCACCAGTTGTAGGAAGGTGGTCTATCGTATTTGTCTTGCTAGGAACTTGGTTCGATTGTTCAGAACATTCGCGAGATTGTTCAAATCATTTTTTCTTCGTTTATTTCAAACTAGGAATCTGATTCTTCAGTCAACACATCTAATTATTCCTCTGCCTTTGGTGATTGTCATTCAGCATATCATTTTTCCATCAGCACATCCAATGATAGTTGTTTCACATCTCTTGATCTTCATTGTTCAACATCTATTTATTCAAATTTTTGTCAAGCGCGCGAGGCACTTTAGCCTTCATTGATGGTTATGGAAGATCCTCACTGTCTTGGCATGACTACTAAGTATGATCAAATCTATTTTTTCTCACAAGATTCCCATCATGATCCCGATCCTTTAATTGAAATTCACCATTTCCAAGATTTCGAGGTTTTCAAGAGGGTCATCATGAATTTTACGATCCAATCGTTGTTTAATGGTTGGAACAATCTTACTTGGAAATCTCTGTAGAAAACAACAAGTGTCAATATTTCCTCACGCTTGCTAAGGAGCTTGGTGTAGATGAAGACACATCCACAAGAAGATTCTGAGGTTTCTGAAAAATGGCATTCATCGAAAAGGTAAGCATGTAAATTAGATAAAAGTAGTGGGTGTGACACACCTTTCTGCCCACTAAAAAGACCTTCCTTTTCTTGTGCAATTTTTTCAAGTTTGTATATCTTCTATTGCACATCACTTTTTATCTTTTAATTGTTCATATCTTTGTGGATGCAGGTTGGGAACGACTACGATGGCTTCACTGGAAATTTCGTTATATGTGACCCTAACCCTATAGCTGTTAGGTTAGGAGTGGGATTAGTTGCATCCTAGTTTTCCCTTTCTTACACTCATTTTGCACTCATCCCCTATAGTTTGTCCTCATTTTCTTATTTTGATTCTACATCCTGTTTGCTTTAGCCATTTTTTCCTTGTATTTTGGCTTTGTTTCCTAGTTTTGTGTTTTCTTTCTTTTTGTCTTGTTTTATTTCTTGTTGAGTTTTCCCTTTTGTTTTCATCATGCGAATAAGTGTTGTGCTTGGACCTATTTTGGCTTCTTAGTATGTATGTGGCCAAACTACAAAGATTCTTGTGACACTTCAACGTTTGGCTAGCCATCTATCCATCTTCCTTGTCTTGGTTACACCTCTGGCCGATGAAGTTTCAACGGAAAATATGACCCATCCATAAGGAGAGATTTGGTCCAACCATGAACCCATGCCTAGTTTAGAAACCTCATTCTTATACTTGGTTTTTCTGCTTTGGTGTTCTCAAACTTATCCAACTAGTAGAAACAAAGAAAGGGAAAAATCTAAACAAGTAAAACTAAATTAGAGGTCTCTATATGCTTCTCTGAAGGAACAACCTCTTCTACTCTCAATAAGTCAAGATCCCTCTTTCGCCCCAAAATAAATAAGTGTCAATGCATAGTTCTTTTTAAATAAATAAATAAAGGCGAAAGAAGATAAAGGCTTCTTGTGTAGAGAGGTGAAGCAAGAAACTCTGTTGAGGTACTATCCAGGCTCGCTAGCAGCGAAGAAATGTTTTTATTCTTATGTGACTCTGTCGAGGTACTTTCTAGGACTACTAGCAGTGGAGCAACACTAAAGATGAAAAATTATACTTTGAAAATCTTAAGCTCGCGAGCTACACTACCCTTCCCAACTAAAAAAGTTGTGATCGCTCTAAATCTTTTGTTGTGCTCAATTGAGAAGGTATAGAAGGGACCATGTCTATTCATGAGGCAAGTGGGAAGGCCAAAGTAATATGCATGATGAATCAATACTCCCTAAATAACCAAGGTCATGCATGAAAGGAGTTAACCAAAGCAGAGAAGTTGGATTCTACCAGTGTGTCGCCCATTGTGGTAGCAGCTGTAACACCCTAAAAAAGCTTTAGCCTACACTCAAATTTCAGAGCCTACTGTGGATCGTGTGATTAGTCGTTCCTTAGTCACTCATTGGCCAGTTGATGATTTCAATCTCCCTTCTTGGATCTCAAGAGTTGTTTCCACTTTTACCTTTATATAGAAAGTGTCATCTTCGGGCATTGAAATTATCGCTTGTCATGCAATGAGGAGTTTTGGTTTACTTCAAGGGGAAATATTTATGAAAATGGGTTGTTCTTATCATATAGACATGTTTTGAACTCATTTCCAAAGTTTCACGTGCTTTTACACAAGTGTCATCATTATCTTCACAAAGTCTATTGTTGAAGCCACACTTGGTATAAGTTGCCAGAAAGGATGTTGCATTAGGCGAAGTATGTTTTCATATGTTTTGGATTATCTATGTTGTATCACTAAGTGTCAAAGTGTGTGGTCACAGTCCAGTTTTATCACTATTCACATCGATCCCACTGATCCCACACTTAGACAAATTCCGGAGGAATCCTAGAAACCTAGCCTCATCCAACCTTCCTAAACTGTGCTCTTCGCATCTGCAACCCTCAAGTGTTTTCCGTGCCTATTGGAACTATGCAATGCATAGAAAGCCCAACTTCCCTTTGCATCCAAAACTGCACAAATGCTTCCTCCAATGTCCTTCCCTTAGCTGGATCTCATTGCCTCTAGAAACTATGCAGTTTTATCCCTCAAGCCTCTCAGCTACCCAATCCCCCTTGCCTCCTAAAACTGCACAATTTGTCCTCCCAAGGCCCCATCCAATAGGGGCCACTACTTACCTGAAATGCACAATTTTTTTCCATCAGTGGGCATTGCACAAATTTTTCCCTCAATGAGGACTGTGCAGAAATTTCCCCCAATCTAGCCAGAGCTATGCACTTCATAGTCTCAGTGATCAAGCTTGACCCTTAGCTACTTGAGCTGCACAGTCACTGGGCCTTCTCCCCTAACCTATCAGTAAGTCTCGATCGAGTTCATGAATCCAAGTGATCTATCTTAGGCTAGGGGTTTCAGACTTATGTCATCTCATCATGAGTGAGTTGTATATGTAGATACTCTCTTACACTATGGCAAGATGATAAAGAAGGAGATGAAGAACAAGGAAATACTAGATGACACTTAAGGAGGTGAGGAGAAAAGATAATCATCGGATAAGAAGACCAAGGAACCAGGGGGTATGATAGAATATCAAGACTGCATGAAGACTCCATTTGATTCACAACACTTTGGAGGGTAGGTACAAAAAACAAAGCACATATTTCATGAAATTCACCTCTAAGCGTAGTATGAAGGAAACTTACCGTTTTCATATCATTATGTCTTCAATGACATGTATGGTCGCAAACACTGAAAATCATTCCATTTGTTTTCACTAAGTGTTTCATTCCCTTTTGTATGTTGATATAATTGTCATATTTTGGCATGTTTGACTGATATGTAATGTTACAATCCTTTTCTAGTGGTTTCAAAGCTTGTTCTTTGTGTATACGAGTTATCATATCCATGTAAACATTTGACACACTCATACACAAATTCTTCAGAACTATCACACAATTATCGTCACGGTCATCCTAAAGGCTATCTCAAGTGTCACACTTGTCGCTTCTTGTCTTGAGACAATCACATAGAGGGGAATTCTTTGTTTGTTGCTCCGGTGGTCTATGTTGTCGTGTCGCGAAGTATGCTAAGTGTATGAGCACAAACTAAATTTCATCACAAGTGTATCTTCCTCCTACACATGGCCATCTTTGTAAAATATTCTTGACCAGGAAACTTAGCTTAATCAGGCCCTGACTGAACTACGCATTGTGTAGTCTTAGCCCTCATTGATGTGACCTTTCAGCTTGGAATTGCATAGTGTGCAATCACTTTCCTCTAGGGAAATTGTACTGTGAAATTCCAAAGCCCGGCAACCTTCCTTCACCCCTAGAATTGTGCAGTTGTTCCTCCCAGTCTAACTTGAACTGCACACTTTGCACTTACAGTCCTTAAGGTTTTCCCTTGCCTATTGGAACCTCGTAATTCATAGAGATCCAAGCCTCCCTTGGCCTCCAGAACTGCGTAGATATATCCTCCAGTGTCCTTCCCTCAACCAGAGCTCACTGACCTTAATAACTATGCATATTTGTCCTCTAGGCCTCTATGTTGCCAAATCTCCCTTGCCTTTGAAAACTATGTATAAATGACATCCCAATACCTCATCCCACATCAGCCACTTTTGACTTGAACTGCAAAATTATGACTCACATTGGCCACTGTGCAATTTCTCTCCCCAGTGGGGACTATGTTGAAAAGTTCCTCGGTCAAGCCTAAGTTGCGCTCTACGCAGTCTTAGTGATCAAGCTCTCTCCTTGTCACTTGGAACTTTGTAATGTGCAGTTATTGGGCCCTCTCTCCTAGCCTGTCACTTGTCCTAGGCACAGTTCATGGATAATAATGCATCATCTTAGACTTGGGAGTTTTCATATTGATGTTGTCCCGTCATGAATAAACTGCAGGAACAAGTACACTATCAAGTCATGGCGACATGATGAAGAAGGAGAAGAAGGAGGGAAGCATGCATAAAGACTCACTTGTAGATGAAAGGAAAAGGGGACCTACCAAGAGCAAGCGAAGAAACACAAGTTTGCAACCACCTTCCAAGACCGAAGATCATTGAAGACCCTACATTATCAAGTTATGCGAAGGAAAAGAGAAATCATATCCAATAACACATCTATTACTCAGCAGTAGCAACACCTTGAAATTGCCACACCATCAAGCCTGTACATGTCAGCGATGTCATGTCAAGCCATGCCATGATTTGTTATATGCCACATCATTATTGTGGGTCATGTATATTGTAAATCAAATATATTATAAAATGGAAGTCCAATGGACACACATGAATATGAAGAATCATGTAAGTTGAAAAGTCATAAGAAGTTGAACAATCATAAGGATAGTCAAAGAGTCACAAGGGGTAAGCATCACCCCTTTGTTATATATATCCCCTCATTTTATTAGGAAAGTATTTTTCAACTTGGCTCCTCCCACAAGGCATTAGAGAGACCATCTAGTTCTTTTAGGAGAAAGGAGTGGCTCCAATATCTCATTACTATGACTAGTGATGTACAATATAAATATGTGTCTTGGAACTTTTTCTTAATAACAGAAGCCTTTGAAGGCTAACATGTCCTTCATGCATGACTTATGAATGTTTGTAAGACTATTCTATGGACATTTCTATTTCATGTTTGTTTTCACATGTATTAATATAGTTGAACTATTTCGGTTATTTTAGTGCTTATCTTGTTGAGAATGTGTTGCAATGGTTGTTATTATTGTCACATCCTTGTGGACTATTCTGTAGGACACTAGATAGATCTTTCTTTACTTATTGGTTATAATGATCGCCACATCCAATGTGGACTATTCCACTGGATGTTAGATAGACCTTCCCTTGTTTGTTAGTTGTAACAACTATCATGTCCGTTGTGGACTATTCCACTGGATGCTAAATAGGTCCTTCTATTTCATGTGTGTCTCTTCTTGAGTGGTACTATTACCTTTCACTTAGAGGCTCACTTTTCTCCCCCCTTTCGCAATAAGATAACCTAGACACAATTGCATTGCACACTCACCAGGGACACTCACCTTGCTTTTCGAAGATATCATTGCATCACTCTCTTGTGCTAATAGCTAGAGCCGCGGAAAACCTTTAAGGATTTAGAAATCAGGACTTTATACTGGATGGGACTTATACACCAAAGTATGTGAGGTCTGATTGGGACTTCATATCGAGGAGATCCCCTTGGTTGAAGGATTTCCAGCACCGTCAACAAAGGGGAGCAAAAGACATAGTTCATTTTTTTCTCCATTGTCCATTTGTGATGGCACTATGGAATGGAGTCTTGGATCATTACAGCATAGCATCTTGGGACATTATCAGTGATTTCATTCTAGCCTACACTCATGGTTCAAATCATGCAAAATTTTCAGAACCCTCCCATTATACATCATTTGGTCCATTTGGCGCAACCATATTGCACTTATATTTGAACAAAAAGGAGTGGTGATTTGAGAAGATGTCATAAACACTGTGGCATATTTCAATGAAATTGTACCATCAAAGAAGAGAACAACTACATAAATAAAAATTCAGAGACATATGGCAAGTTTTCCCAATGGGCTTCTTTGATGGAGCATGCTCTAGGAGATAGTGTGGGTGTGGTGCATTCATAGTCATTGATCCAGGAAAATTCTTCCATTTTTTGTGGGAAGGTGGACAAGGCACAAATGGTAAAGTAGAGGTCATTGCTCTATGGGGAGTTCTAATTGCTGAGAAAATGGCTTGGTATCGAGAGTATTCAGATATATGGTGATGCTAAGGAAATCATAGACTAGGTGAAGGACTATAATTGTTTTAGCCCACCCATTTTATCTAATTGGAAGAAGCACATCAGAACACTGATAAGCTCCTTCCAACATATTATATTTGACCACATATATAGGGAGAAAAATAAGACAACATATTTTCTTCCAAGAGAGGCATTACTAGGGATCCAAGTAAGTTCTATTTTTTTTGCATTTGAACGAAGAGTCATGGTTAACACTGGCAGCATTAATTACTCATAAAAATATGGTATTTTGAAGCACTACAAAGACTTTGTCATATATTTTGGGTATATGTAATGTATAAACTGAATATCAGTACGAAGACTTGAAAATGTGATATACCGACATATTTTTTTTTGGGTATAGGTAATGCTAATCCGAATAGCGATCAGAATACAGGACATTATGATATACATTGCTAGAAATTTAAGAATTAGATTAACATTTGAGATAGCATGTAAAAAAATAAATGAATACCTGCAAATGTACTATATTTTTTATATTAATATAAAAAAGAAGAGTGCTTTTGCTCTGAAAGAGAACTTGTGAGTATGGACATGACTCAACATTTAATTTCCTTTAAGCTTTGAAGTGACGAAGTTGATAAATACATGGTTCCAACCTATCGATTCAAAGAGTTTGGTTAAATATTTAACGCCAACATCCATGTTCCTATGTGAGATCAACTACATATTCCCTTCATGTTGAGATATTATTCATCCCCTTGTTGGATTGTGAAATGCAGAATGAGCACTTCCATTTGTTCTTTGTCGCTGAAATTATATTTATCTAAACTTCTGTTATGAACCATCCAATGAGATTCCTGTTTTTTGGTACTCCAATAGAGGAAATTTCTTTTACGATGGTGATATTTCTACATTCTCCCAAGTGAATTGCAAGGTATCATCGCAGTAATGTTTACAGAACCCAAAAATACATGTAGCAGTCCTGCGCTCTCATATTTACCAACGATTGTTGCAGTTAAAATTTTAAAATCCTGACAACACTGTGCTCGTGATCAAACCATGCTCATGTGATAATACAAAAGTATACTTTTAAAAAGTGTGGCATGGCAACTGATGCCTATCATGAATGGATGGAGAATCAACAGAGAATCAACACCATATGTAGCTTTTGAACAATATAGGCTAAAAAAACTAGAATAAAAGCAGCCCTACTTTTATGTCGACTGTAACGACATACAGAAAATCAACTGCATGATATGCGCTGGCGGAAAAAAGTCAACAAGCTATGACTTATTGTTCAACGGCCAACAAGCTACGGGTTATCGCTCAACCGCTGCGTTGAAACTTTCGACCTTTCAATTGAGAACTCTGCAAGTTGCCCCTACAGAATTTTCAGTTGTTTCTCTTTGGATCTGATACCAATTTGTTGGAAAGGTGGAGGAGACACATAAAACACAAGTTTCTGTGTTTTTATTGATTACATAAAACATGATATATACAATGACTTTGGTGAAGGGTATTTAACCTTTTCCAACTAGTAATTTGTCTAAAATATCTTGACATGCAACCACACACTAAAAATAGTATATTACTTGACTTGACTCAACACTCAAACACTCAATCACTCAGTTAACTTACGCTCTAATTTTAGCTAACTCCACATGTGAGAGTAGTTACAATTTCTAACACTCCTTCTTAATTATGACCGTATGATTCAACATGACTTAGCTATCACACAAATATTTTGTTGGTCTATGTCTGAGCTAGGCTTACAATGACTCGAGAATTTTACATTTTTGCATTTTTTTCTTTGCTTCCATATTTTAAATCCTCAAAATTGCTTCATTTTATGTTGTGGATTCTTGTTGTAGGTTCTATATTTCTTTACTTGTTGTCGCTGCAATATTTCTTTGACTTTTCTTGAATTTGTGCTAAAACACAATCTGTTCTTGTCTTCTACAACTTCATCTTCAAATATTCATTCTACTATGGACTGTTGCCATAACATTGCATCTTTAAATTGTCTTATTTGCTTTGCTTCTTGCGCTTCATATTCCTGACTTTCTTTCTGCGATATTTCTGGATAGCAAAATTTTCTCTCTTTTTGACTCCATTGTTGAAAAATGGTTTCAATGCATTCATCTTTGTCTTCAGAAACATCTATATCATTATTTTCACTTCCATCATCAGGTATTGTTGCTTTTTTCTGTAATCTGCACATTCGATCAATATTCACCATTTCATTCAATTCTTTTATTCCAATTGTTGCTTTAAGACTCACACCAATTTGTTCTAATGGTTTTTGAATCCATTCTTCAATGAACTTCAAATCTGCATTAAATTTATTAACAATCTTTCTTTCAACTTCTGCTCCCAAGCTATTTTGAACACCTGCATATTTAAAAACAATGTTAAAAACATCTTTCATATGACTCTATTCAGTGAGAACCTCTTTCTCTACATCTGCCTTCTTTTCAACTGCATGGAGGTTGTCTTCCATTGTTATGTTGTTAGTGGATATTCTCATCAAAAACTCTTCAATCACTTTATGTTGTTCTTGATCATCAACTGCTGCTCGCTGACATATTGCTTTATGAGCAGTTCTAACTGCTTCAAATATTGTTGATACAATGACAACTTCACCCTTCAATGTTTCATCAAATATTGTGCTTACCATATTGTCACAATCAATCCCTGTTTCAAAAAAGAAACCACACATATCATCAACATAATGTTCATCTACACTATGGTGGAATATCCGAGCATGCATGAGCTCATTGTCAATTTCGTTGACAATTTCAACTTCACCAAATCCATAAGTTGCGACTGGATTCACCAATTCACATATAACTTTGCAGTCATCATCCACATGTGCCTCATCACAATGGGATTCACCATCATTTGCATCATCCACATTACAGTGGAGTCTTTGAGCATTTATTTTCTCTTGCTCTATTCCACACACAAAGGCTTCAACTTCTCTTTCTGCAATCTTTGTTGCATCTTCTTCATCCATATGCATGCGGTAATATCCCTTTCCTTAATAATAAATAATACAAAAATAATATAAATAACAAATAATACAAAAATAATAATTAATATTAATATAAATAATAACAATAAAAATCATATTAAAATATGAACAAAAAAATAAACAAAAATAAAAAAAATAGTAATAACTAACTAAGCTCTAAATAGAAAAATAGAAATAAACAGAAACAAAAAATAAATAATAAACAAGAAAGTAAAAATAAAATAAAAATAAAAATAAAAAGTAAAGAAATAAAACAAGAAAGCTAAAAATCAAAGGAAAGTTGCATGTAGACACATGGAGTGTGTGCATGTGGTTCTCCTTCCAATGTTTGTTCTATTTAATAGACGGTGAGGAAGATGAGAGATTCCTGCATTCTATCCTTCCAAGATTCTATCTTTCATTATCTTGGGAGAATGGTGTTCTAAGACTTAGGAGTCATTAGCAGTGGTACGTTGATTGAGGGCTCAGGGGTGATCAGTTGTAGCGAATCCTTGCACAATTGAGCCTGCGGTTGGGTGGAGAGTTGTTCCCAAAACCTTGTTGTCATCTGGTAGACTTCGATCACAAGTAATATAGGTATGAACTTATTTGTTTGTTTATAATTTTAATTAGGAAATTAACTTTATATTTACTTTGTACTATTACATGTAGTATCAGAGCAAGTTTCAACCCTTAGGGCCTATGGGCATCTTAAAAAAAAAAAAAATTATTCTGTTAACTCGACTTGTTTTAAAAGTTACAAAATCGTTACTTCCAGGATGCCACATATTTTTATAAACCCTCGCTATACACATTTCTCCCAATTTTTTTCTTTTTTGATGAACTTGTGGTAATATAATAATTAGTCTAGTAGAAGGTTTGCTTTCGTTTTGGCCGTCACCACGTAAATTAATGCGTTTGAATATCTGTTTATGGGCTGGATCACGGTGAATCCAAAGAGAGCGTTGTGTTTCTATTTATTTAACTGCCGATAAAAGAAAAGAAAAAATGGTTTCCGTTGTTCCCCTTACTTAGATATTCCCGGTTTGTTGCAATTGCAGAAGCTACCCTAGATTTATGTGATTGTTTCGATTTTGTGTGTTATTATATATTATCCTTCATATAATTTCTGGTAGGTTTGGCAATGTTTCTTTTTATTATTGCCCGATTTGCAGAATTTTGGGCATTGTTTTTTAAAAATAAAGTTCATGCATAGCCCTACTTGGACAGTGGCACTGTTTCATTCTGTTTGCCGCTGAACAGGAGGACTATGAAGGAAATGAAAAAAGACAACATGCATTTCTCTAGTGCCCTTTGGAAGGTTTAAAATTTTCAAAATCTATAAGTAGAAACTGTTAAACGACATATAAATGGGCTTAAAGCACATAGAAATAGGCGTTAATCAGTGAGAAATATGTTGGAATAGTAGGTTAACTAGGTTCATTATACTTTGGATGTTTTATCATTGAATATGAAGAAATAGGATAGTCAAATTTACTTTCAATCCAGTGATTGATTTGACATTTGATTAGTTGAGTAGTTCGGTGAAGAAATTATGTTTCCATTTTGATAATAGAATATTATTATGTGGATAGAATTTAACATTGGGAAAGTAAAAGTGGCATCCTTATAGTTCTCGTCTAAAATAGTGAGACGCGATAAGATCATATAGAGGTTTTGCTAGCTGTTTTTGAAGCCATGGCTAAACATGTTTAGTTTTGTGAAATTATAGGTTTTTGTAAGTGGAATTTTGGTTTCTGAAAAATCTATTCGTATCTAATTTATGTAATTAGGATTATATTTATTGTACTTTGGAGAATGGAGATTTTTTTTTTTGGATATACATTGGTAAATGTCTAAAAAATGATAAAGTTATTAGTTTTAGTTATTGAGACTGTAAAGTTGTTTTAATGCAATTTACTCCAATCTTTGTAGAAATTTACTATACAACTGACATGGCATTACTGGCGATTATTTCAAAGTGTATGTACACTATTGTAGGGTGAAGATTAGTGAATTAAACAACAAAATGCTCGAGTAATAGTGAATTAAACGACAGAATTTTAGAGTGATTCTTTTAGTGTTGGTTAGTGTCGACTGGTCCATTCCACGAATATTTGGAGTGATTCATTTAAGAGATGATATTTAATTTTTAGTTTTTATTTAATGGCAATTTTTTTTTTTTGAATCTATATTAATTTACCTAACTTTATTTCCTTTGTTTTGATTTTGAAAAATAAATTTATTTTCATTTAAAAGTGTAAAACATCAGATTTATGAATTGACAAAAAAAAAACAAAAATTGTGAATATGCCATTTATATTTTACTAATTGCAAAAAAAAAAATTGATTAACCTACAATTTACCATCAAATAATTGGGAACTCACATTGGTGGATGTTCAAATATTTATCCTCCAAGTTTAAACGTTGAGTACCTCTAACATTTCAAAGAAATCTATGATTCCACTTTGTGTCTACTTTTTTTTAATCTTTTCCAGCTCCAGGGTTTTATACAAATATCCAATTCCTAAATTTTTATTATTGCAATATAATTATAAAAATTATAGGTGCTAGCTGAGAATTGTCTCATGATTTGTCAATTCATTGTTTTGTAATTATAATAGATTATACACGTGGGGATAATGGATAAATTTTTTCAAAAAGTTTTTAATTTTCAATGTATGAGTTGTAGTTGAGTCAAAATTTTTATAGTCAATTATTGTGTCTATAGAATCAATAAATCCCATTGCTATATAATTATGAATAAGACCTTTTGTGATATATTTGAGCTTGAGCAGACATGAGCTTCATCTAATTAAAAAAGTTCTGTTATTGCAGAGAAAACACTTCCTAATTAAAGCCGTGCACAAAAGCATATATTTAAGTGAAAATATTATGGACTAATTCAAATGTTTTCAAGATATTTTTCAAATCAACTAAACCAATACAAAATAATGATTGTAATCACATATAGAGAGAACACTTACCGATTTCAGTTTTTATACATAATATTATTGATTATTTAAAAATAATTCAAAACATTTAATAATGTAACAGACTTACTATAAAAGAATGGCAAGGCACATCAGAGATATGTCTCTTCTTTTACCATAGGCAGATTGACCCAAGGGGTAAATCTTCTGGCTAAAATATATCCAAGTTTCTGATAATTTTTATATGGTGAATTGGAATTAATCTCTCAAAAATATAGTTTTTAAAGGCTTGGGCCAGGGCACTCTGCATGTCTAAGCTTTGCCCGTGGTGGCTTACTAGCTTTCTGCTGCCCCTCTTGCCTAGATGTTCTGAGAAAATAATTCCAATTATGTGTTCTTGTTTGCCAGGTTTTATAATTGTAAATTTAGGTGTCATAATTAGTTTTAGCTTGGTTTTGGTCAGTGGTGTTATAATTAGTTTTAGTTTAGTTTTGGTTGTTGTAAAAATCGTCGTACTTTTATGGAATCCGTAATTTCCACTCTAGGGATCCTAGTTACTGGTTTATAATGTTTACCAACACCTGCGAGTTTTGGTGTAACAGAAAACCTCTTCATTAGTGTATAAGGAACATAAATTTTAAGAGAAATTAGATTGTAATAATGTTTTTAGACATTACTTAAAATATTTAGCCTTTTAATCTACCTAATTTTATAGTTTTTCTAACATGGTAGAGCTAGTGGTTTGAGATCCAACTTGTTTACAAAAGGTTTGGTGGTTCTCTGTTATACATGCCCTTGACAAGTCAAATTTGTTTTATATACTAACTCAAGGTTTTGACTTACATATTAAATTTAGGATTAAAATTGTAGATTACTATTATATGTTCCAAACAAAATCTGGTGGCCATGGACAACCATAATTATGGAATATGGGTGCGATCGCTGGGAGACTTTTGGATACTGATATATGGCAGTGGACAAAGTTATTAGACTATGGGGATTTACACTACCTCATGATTTTTCTGCTAGTACAACTATGGGTAACTGAAGGATTGTTATGCACAGAGGATGGGATGGCACGAAATGACTTTTTGATGTTTATATTTGGATATAATGTCACTTGAATGAATGTAGTTGCCTATTACAGGGTCATCACCACCACCTCTTTGTGGCCATACAGATACTATGGCTGAGAAGAACCTTCTTATTATGGCTAAAATGTATTGAGAGTCTAAGGGATTCAATGCTTAGACCTCTAGTTCACAAACCAAGCGACTTCACCATTCAGGCAGCACATCAACCAATGAAGTCGAATAATTACGGTAATAATTTTACGGAACTTGGACTGTATGATAAAATGATTGGAAAGGATAAGTTGTGTGCGTGACCGTATCTATAACAATTTTCCCTCTAATGGGAGAGCCACATTGTAAAGTTTTCCATAGGCGATTAACTATATGAATGAATTATGGATAACAAGACGTATGATCAGGTAATTTTATTATGTTGATAAGCGAATTACATTTGGTAGCTATCTTAATGAATTTATTTTTCAGGTATTACCCAAGTTGGGAAAGAGTAATGTATGAAGTTGCATGATGACCAAGTAATAATAAACTTGGAAGATATAGGAAGGAATGTTGCTAGAAATTTTATAAGGATACCGTGAGAAGGATTGTGTACATAGTGACAAAGAAGTAAAATTCAATTAATAGAGGTTGTATTGACTAGGACTTTCCATAACATTAAAAGAGACGAACTCAACGAGATAAGAAAATATTTTTTTGGATAAAGTGTTAATTGTTAAATAAGTCAACATTGATCAACAAATCCTCGTGCAAGTAAATTAAGTAGGATATAAAATTAAATCATGATGAGTACCAAGGGATTTTAATTTCGATTTAAATAACGATTATATAACGAGACATTAAGACTCAAGATGATGAGTCTCATGTACTTAGATGATTATACCGATGGGGGTAAATGATCAGCTACCTAGTAGAAAGAAGTGGAAATGATTATTGAAAAGTAATTGACAACTTGATAAAACCATATTGACGATGTTTCATGATATGATGATTCTTATAGTGATAATGAATCCATATGATGATAGCAATATGAATAGGTATTATGATATTATGTCAAGATAAATCGACATATTCATTTACTACGTGATGATAGGTATTTAATGTTCAATACTCATGATGGATATGATATGCATAACATGGCATAGGAATTATGATGCCATAATATGAGGTTTATTGACATGTGGTTCACTTATTATGTGAAGTCACGATATGTCTTTGATGCAAATACGTTGATGATCTAACTTATGATGGTATTTCATAAGGTGAAGCATGCGATAGTTGCGTACAAATTTATGACATATATGAGCATAAAATTCGTTATTTATTCATAATGTTGCTATTAACATTGATGAATGTTCTCATGATGACATGCAAGACTTGGCATGTGGATTATTTTCTATGATACTATGATGGTATGGTTAATGCATTGGTTCCATGTTGAAGTGTGACGATTCACAGGACTCCACAAATGGGCAAAGAGGGCCGGTTTATTTGATGATCTTGTGCGAGCCCATACGCACGAGGGAGAATAAGTAACACCATATGGGCTGGGGACAAAACTCAATCAACACTACATATGCAGTGGTTCCTTTGTCTTGTGTAATAAGCTCTTGAAGAGCTATGGGACCATCTTGAGGAGGCCAAGTGCCTGATGTTCTAGGCTAGGTGCCTGTTATTGGATTGGGATGCCGAAGTTTGGAAGGGTTATAAAGGACTTTGATGCCTGGGGCTGTGCGCCTTAGTAGTTGTGGAGGGAGTGGGCCAGCCTTGCGAGATGCCCGGGGTCATTGAGTACCAAATCAAATGCCTGCCTTGGGGCAGATGAGGTCTGAGTCAGGCACGAGCCTTGGGGCCAGCCTTGGACTAGGATACAAACCGGGTTAGGCTTATGCCTGGTGCCGAAAGTGAGAAAAAGGACAGGGATTCCTTGAGATTTCCCGGGGTGTTGGGGACTTTTGATGCCTACTGGTTATACTAGTTCAGCAGAGGGTGTTGACAACATGAAGTAAATAAAATAATAAATAATAAATAATTCAACTTAACTTCGAGACGAAATTCCTTAAAGTGGGAGAGTATGTAATATCCCTCCCCTTAATAATAAATAATAAATAAAATAAATAACAATAATACAAAATAATAATAAAAATAATAATAATAAATAACTTAATAATAAATAAAAAAATAATAATCATAAATTTTTTTTTTGTAAACTGAGTATGTCTATTACTATAAACAGAATATATACAGCAAATACATCATGATCTCATCCCGCCCCGAAGGGAAACCGGGCCTCTTGACCATCCAAAAATGGCAGGTTGAAACAAAATTGAATGTTTACCACTGTATCAAACCAGTTTTCCAGATCTATTACTATATCTAAGACCATACTATAATCTACGAAGATCTTTCTATTTATCAAGACAAACATCTATTGCATGCCGAATGTGAACAAAGAGATCAAAATTTCCAAAAAACCAGGAACATGCCTTAAATTCTACTTGTCTGGGCCAGCGAGCTGGCCTTTCTCCTGCTTTACCAAAACTCCACTGGCCACGAGCTGGTTCTGCAGGTCCTCCAGTCTTTTTTCCTGAAGGAGCATGGTGATAACAATGTCCTTCAGCTCCTTTTTCACATTTGGAAGGCCCTGAACCATTTCTGCCATCTCCATGGCGACCTGCTCTAAGGCTTTAGCCATAAGGCATTTCATAACCCAATATAAATGGAGTGACTGTTTATAGAGGGTCATTCTGCCCCTGGTATGGCCAGGATCAGGCATAATGGCAGCCCATTCTTCCATTTCCTCTTCTGACTGAGCCTGAATAGCGTCCTCCTCCCAATGCTCCATGATCTTCCTGACTTTTGGAGTGGAATTTTCTCTGTAATCCTTCTCTGCCATTCGAATTCTATCACTAATCGTCTGTCTGGTCCTCCTGGATTCATCGCCCACCGCTGGCTCGTCTTCCGGTTCCTGGATGGGGCTACACTGTCGTCCCCTCCGACTTCTTCCTTCCGCCACATCCCTACGCTTACGACCGCCTCGGCCCCTTCGGCCTCGACCCCTTCTCCCTCTGCCCCGCTGGCCTCCTCTGCTCCTGCCACCATCACGGTCCCTCTCTATCTCGTTATCCTCGCTTTCCTCGCCCGACAGGCGTTTCCAGCGGTTTCTCCAGACTTCCTCCTCCTGAATGTCTTGCTGCTCCTCATTTTCCTCTTCAGAGATTTCCACGAACTGGACGTGCAGTTTCCCTTCTGCATCACCCTTCCGCTTGCCTTTCAAATCCGCCGGGCTTTTATGCTGGAACTCTTGCCCCCCGCTTCGCATCCACCTCCTTCCGCTTGCGCTTCCTTCTCCTTCCATTACCCTGTTTCCTCTGCCCCTTTCGTCTCGCGTCTTCCTCACGGTGACAGGCCCAGTCCGCCAATGCACTAGAGAACTGTCAGCCGAAAATGACTCGTTCTCCCCTCGGATAGACCCAACCCCACAGCACACCAGGTCGCTGCAAATAGCAAATTTGCAATCCTCTCGAACAGTTATCCCTCTTTTGCTCCCGATTTTATCACCGCGCGTCCTGGTAGATTCATAATCGTGGTTGTATCTGTATCTGTTCCCACGGTTCATCACATCATGGTGCGACCTGCTCACCGTCTTGCCGTCCCATCCAATACTCAGGCCATCTGCATTACTGATCCTCTGCGCGACCTGATCTCCCTGCCAGCGGCTCCACCTGCCAACATTAATCCTTCCTTGATCAATCTTAATTACGCCTTCGAACGTGCGCCGCCGAGACGTCACGTTACTCTCAGCCAGGTCAGCCAGCCCGATCGGGCGA
>APFE030714537.1:0-61154 GCA_000404065.3 Pinus taeda
TGAGATCAAGAGATGTCTTGATCCTCATCGACGGTCGAGATCATTTCAACATGGATCACTCGAACTAGCCGTTGGGATCATTTCCTTTATATAGGGTTTTAGGAGGTCATTTCAGGGTATCGGATCTGTGAGTCAAAGACTGAAGAAGCTCTCTTGTAAATCTGTTTCTGGTTAATAAAGAAGACTTTGGGGTCCGTATCTTGCTGGTGTTACTCTCTTGAATGCTGTGAGATCGTTTAATTTTCTGCATATGTTATTTTCAGCTGTTAATAATAGCTTTTTCGTAGAGTATTGTGAGCACAGGTATCTTGCTCACTTGCTAGGGTTTGGGTGCTGTTAGGGTTTCTAAAGTAATGGCAGGTATCTCCATTACTTCCTGAGATCTAGCAGCATTTTGGCCCTCTTTACTAATGGTTGTTTTGAGCTGTGCAGAAGACATTTTCTGGAGGAAATTTTGTGGGCGTTCGGGGAAGTTCTTGGCTGAACCAGCCAACTCCCACAAGCATTTTTGCTGAGCCCAGTTGGATTTGATCCTGGGTCTATCATTCAGTTTATTTTTTTTAGTTTGCATGAGAGATTTTTTCTGAAGTTTTCACAGTGAAAATCTAAAAATCAGTATTTCTTTAAATGTTTACTGTGCTTATCGGTAGATCTGGCTGTTAAGGGTCCACATCTGTAAATTAATTTAGCTGGTCTAGGGTTTCATTTTTGTCTTCCTGTGCATATTAGTTTTGGATGCTCCATTACAGGTTACAGGTTTCTGTTCTGCTATCAAAGAGATTAGGCTTCAGGCCAGGGAAAATCTACATATGTTGGGCACAGTTTGACGTGGCAGCAGTTTAAAAGGAAAACGAAAATTTGTTTCAGCATGAATCTGATTGACGGTCCAGAGAAAAGCTATATCGCTACAGAGATGACATTCCCAAACAAATATAATAGCTGATGCATGGGTTTCGCCCCATGTTGATACTAAATGGACTGCTGCTAGTAGCGTAAGGCACAGTTAGCCAATTCAAATCGTAGCACCGATGGCACTGCCGCAAATGGGAAACATGTCTTGGTTGATCAGCGTAGAAAGGCAAGCACTGCACTCAGGGAGTATGTACCCAGCGCAGGATGTTGCCCCGTAGGCCGTCGGTGAACCCCCGCTGCCTGGAACAGAGGTCGAGTAGCTGTAACCCGAGTTTGCTAGCAGATTTGCGAGCAGGGTACCGAGAGTATCAGAAAAAGGACTGTCCGATGGGTATTTCAGTATATTACATGCCCGATACAGTAAGTTAAAACCGGTCTAGGTGCTCCATTCCGCGCTGCATCCTCCGCCTGGCCGTCGCAGCACCAACCTCTATCGGCAGCCTTCTAAACCTGCAATCGACTTTGGTTCCAGGCGCTATGCGTTGGTGCGTTCGACCCTGAGAGCCATCGACATCCGGCTCATTCTCCTCCGCCATCAGACTTTTATTCCCCACGCGTGAACCTGCAAGATCAGGTATACGAACCCATGAAAAATTCATGCACAGTGAAAATCGACCACGGATCAAGGTAAATCGTTCTCATTCAATCGATTTCTGGACGTTGGTATACGCATGTATTTTCCTGTTAGCGCAGTCATAATTTTCAAATCGATTTTGTGTGCATAGGCGTATAGGTTGGTCTTTGAGAATAGCGTAGGTTTAATAAAATAAAATTAAAAAAAAAAAAAAAAATCGATTAAATTTTTTTTTTTTGTTTGGATTTTAGTTAAATAGTGTAGTTACGTAATTCTTTGTTTAGAATTTAGTTTTTTTTTTAATTTAGTTCTTGTTTTATTAAAAAAAAATAAAAAAATAAAAAATAAAATATTTTAATTAGGGTTTAGGTTTATATTTCTTTAGGATTTTAAATGAGTTTTGATTTAGATTTTTAATTTTATTTTAAAATTTAGTTTTGTTTCATTTTTATTAATTTTAAAAAAATAATAAAAAAAAATATTTTAGATTAGGGTTTTAAATTTTTATTTAGGAATTTTTTTTTTTTAATTTTTTTTATTTTTATTTTTAAATATAATTAAAAAATCATAAAAAGTATAAAATGAAAAATCAAATAAATTTTTTTTTTTAGGACTTGGGATTAAATTTTAAGTTTTGTTTTAAGAAAACCTATAAAAATTTTCATTTGTGGAAAATTAATTCTTGTCGAATTCAGTTGTTTTTCAGTCGTTATCTTTCATACTGAGATCTAAAATTTTCAAGTCGAGGCACCGAATATTGATATCTGGTTAATTTACGATTCTCGTGGTGGTTTCAAGCATTTATCTTTTCGAAGTTTTCATTTGCTGAATGTCGTCCTAGCTGATGACAAATGATTCTGTTTACGTTTCATGTTTTCTACATCATTTAACAAGTAATCATTTTAGGCACTGGTCTGCTGAAATCGAATTTATCTAGTGTTTGTCTTATCGTGTCTCGTGTCTCCCAACCAACTGGTTGACAGTTGGTCTTCATTATATCACAGGGTCTACCCACCTTAGCCGCGGGAGACAGGCTTAAACGGAGAGATCGGGGATCGGAGTGACAGCCCCCGGTCTGAGCGTTGTCGTGTCAATCTGCGCGACAACACAGGTCATTAATACTTCTTTTGCAGAGGTGTTGGAGCATCTATAGCTTCATCGATAATGTGAGAATAAACTGCCTCAATGAAAACAAGGCAGAAATCTTGGTTTTTATGCACCACAACTCGAGGTTATTGACACATTATTGTGAGCGAGCTCATGTTGATAGATCATATATGACTTGGGACAACAACCCAAAGGAGGATAATTTGGAGTATGGAACTATACATTTAGAAGAATTGGAAGCAAAGCTTTTGAGAGATGATGATGAAGCAGCAACAACCATGCCACCCCCATCATCCACTAGCAATGCTTCAGTTGCATGGGCACCAATTTTGCCTTTGCCACCACCTCCATCTACAGCATTGCATGGAGGTCATGTGCCTTCTGGTTTTGGACATGGTTGTCCTACTATGCGGGAGTAGACTCATGGATCTTCCTCGAAGAAACTAGATGTTTCTCGTGGAAAGAAGAGATTTTAGAGTCTAGATTTACATGTCTTTTCTTGTTTGTACTTTGTTGTACTTTTTATAACTATTGGCTCTTGCATATTTATTATGGTATTTTTTGTAAACAATATATCACAATTTAAGTTTAAGTTTAAAGTTGGGATTTATAGCTCATTGCTAATGATTATGAATATGATGTTTCATGGAATGTTTCATTTCATGTTTGAAACTTTGATATTCTTGAATCTTTGTTATAGTTTGGTTCCTAGTAATGGCTATAAGTACAACTTTAGAGATGACAAATATTATATATTGAATTTTGAAAATTTGAAACTTTAAGTTGATGAGAATCGAGATATTGCAACTTGTGGACCTGTGGTTGATGAAGTATAACTTATTAACTACTAGATGAATGATGTTATATGGTTTAATCCATGTTTTATGTTTTTTATCACTAATTCATCATTCTACATGCTTTTGTCGACATAGATGCATCAAAACATTAAAAATATATATATTATATAAAATTCGCCCCCAAATTCACTCTTGGCCCATGAACTTTTGAAAATGTCACTCCCCACTCTCGCTCCCAAATTTGCTCCTGACCCGTGAACATTTGAAAATGTCACTCCCCACTCTCGCTCCCAAGCAGCCTTGATGAGGACCACCTCAAGGTGAGTGGCCCCAATAAATGGGCAAAGAATATTGGTCCATGTGCATTTTGATCAAATCAACTCTAGAATAGGCCCTCAAATGAAGAGGGGTGCTCTAGAAAAGCGTGCAAAGAGACTAGATCCACATGCATATCGCCTGCAAAGTTTAATGGAACCTATTGAGAACTGAATATACCCCAAAAAATAAAAATAAAAAGGAATACAGATTAAGATTTGATTGACATTTCACCCATGGCATGTACAGTTTTCAAGCCTTTGTGTGCAAATCGAAATAGACCTGGGAATGTAAGAATGAAAAGAATAAAGTGCCAAGAATAATAATAATTACATTCTAGAATCTATCACTAATCTACGCATAATCTATGTTTGATGCCCACTAATTTTGAGGACAGAAAACAATTGAGAAAGATAAATGAAGATGGTTAATGACATTTGTGTGGCCAATACAGTCAGATATCCTTGTTCAAATAATAGTCTTACCTGCTGGTGGCATCAATCGCCGGGGAGGAAGAAGTGGTGCCTCAGGCTCAAAAGGCATTTTTAGGCACTTTCTCCAGTATGAATCAAAGGTGGTAAAAGCCTGTCTTTTGTCATCATATATTTCCCAAGGTTCATATAGTAAATCTCCATTGAAGCTCTGCACAGATAATCCTAGTTCCAGAAGTTGCTGCTTAAGCTTATGATCTCGAACAAGTGATACAGGATCTGCATGAACCAATGAATTATTTAAGTGAAGCTGTCCCACATTTTAAAATACACGTCATAAGATTCTCATGTGTGCAATTAAGAAATACTTGCTCCCTTGAAGCAATACACCACTCATATGATAATTAGTGCTACTTCCTAAAATAGCCAGTCCAAAAAAAGCAAGATACTTTTCAACGTGCTGCAAGATAACAAAAAGAAAAAAACTTACCTGACAGTGATTAAGGGAAAAGATTAGTTCTCAAAGCAACATATATAAAGTAAAAGGAGGATGAGTCTGCCACAAATCATCTATAAATTTCTAATATTTCAGATCTAGAAAAAAAAAAAAAAAAAAAGGACACAGACTAAAGGTATCAAAAAATAAAAATTCATTGGAATTTCTATGCCAGGAGTGGCAAACATGTAACACTTCCAAAAATGAATATAGAAGTGGATTAAATGATTTCCATGCATGTGCATTGTGATTGTATCCAACAGGTGTGGAACCATGAAGGCAGCCAGGATCTCAACGCCTTGCAGCTTTTGACGTTTACTTTTAAATTAGTTTTACATCTTAAAAGTAATCTGTCTGAAAGTACTTTGATTTTGTGGAAACTTCTAACAACAGACTGTTTTGCTAATTTCAAATGTGCTTCTAATTTCAAACCAGCATATTCAAGAAAGAAAACAAAGCAGACAACTCTTTGTAACAGCACATCCAATGACCCAATCAAATTAGTCCATATCTAAATAGGTAATTTAAACCATAAAATTTTATTACCGAACAGACACAAAAGCACATATCAGGCTACTTTCTGAGTCCAACAATAGTTGACCATTGAGGCCATCCCCTTACTCTACTAGCCATTACATGACAAACATTCACCTTCTACTCCTTCCTGCAAATCAACTTAAAGGATGGTTGAGGTGCCTTTTATCTCTTAGACTACATCCCATGAGCCAGTCCCACAATAAATAAACAACACCACTAGAAATGCAGCTTCAGATGCCTTTTATCCCCTGGATGATATACCTTTTATCATCCCTCTTCAATTGACCTTCAGATTCATTCAAATCTCTATGGAACTCTCTCCAAACAGAACTCTCCTACAGACCAAGTCAAATTACTAAGTGAACTTATTGGTCAAGGTGCTGGGCATCATGTCAGGTAGTGATCTGGTGAGGTTGGACCAGGAAAACTTGTTAGTTTGGGAACTTTATCAAGCCCCTCCTTTATTTCATCTTTAAATTCAATGTCCTTATCGCTAAAGCTGTGGATTTCCTCATTTTGTTGCTGTTGTTTGGGGTTGACAAGACATCTAAAACTATGTTTCCTTTGATGCAACTATAAGTGTTAAAAGTTATAGCCATCTTCACTGATAGTGTAAAAGATGTTGCAGAGCATGTCTAAAAATCATTTTTTCCTCACTTGCCAAGAGGATGTTGATGTTGACGAGCATGTCTAATGAACACATTTTTCTTCACCCGCCAAAAGGATGTTTATGTTGAAGTCCAAGGTGATTGTAGATATATAAAAATATTTTGAGCTACCTTTTGGAACCCTATCAAATGTTCAAAAAACAGGGCATATCCACATAGATGAAACACCTTAAGACAAACACTCACACATAGATCAAAGATTAGGAATCAGGACATCAAGATTTATGTGGTCAAAACAAAATTTGAAATTTGCAAATGTTGGCGATATATCCCAACATTGCAATATATTGCAATTCTGTGCAGCGATATTAATGCCAAAGAAAATGCATTTTTTTCAAATTTTAAATATATCAGCAAATAGAACTGAGAAATTGGAAAATATCAGCTGAGTCAACAGATCTTTGGATGTTTTTGGATCTTTTTGCTTAGTTTGAAGAGGGAAATCAGGGGATTGAGAACAAAGGGGTTATTCACTGTTACATTTGCCCATAACAGGGTTAGAGTGAGGGGGTTGCTTTAGATGTCTAACAAAATTGTAAACAATGAATACTTTTATATTTTTCAACTTTACCAATATTTTCTGCTATTTCTGATATTTTCCCCAATGTTGCCAATAAGTTTCTTTACGAACCTTCGGCAATATATTCACTGACATTATGTTTGCAACATCTAATTTAAAACCCTCAAAGAGGGAAACAGTGTACAGTACTTGGCCAATTGATTAATGAATAAAATAATTAACAAGAACATCTCTCAATTTGATCATAGACGAATGACCCTGCATGTTCTTTAAATAGAAATCTTGGACCAATAAGGAGTTAAGCAACAGATCAAGTATTGTTAATATCAAGGAAATGTTTGAGTCATCAAATCACTCATGTAAAACATGATTGTAACCATTGACTTACTAAATTACAAAAGCACATTAAAAAAACACTCTAAAAGCACACTTCAACCAAAAACAACTGTAGAGGAAGTTGAACTTAATAGCTCCTGGCATCAGAATATCTAACATCCCCCTTTAAGAACAACTAGGGATAGAATTGAAGGATTTACAAAGTGACAAAAGAAGAAGGAAGGAGGTAGATTTAGAACCTAACCCCCTTAATGACAACTCCCTAAAATGCTAACATAGCAGAAGCTCTAAGAACTTCACTCCTATTAGGGATTTCATGAAAATTGCAGTAACTTGATCATTTGTACAACTATAGAGCACTTCAAGAGTATGCTCCTAAAGAACTTTCCGAATAGAGTGAATTTGAATCCCAGTGTGTTTATTCAGCGAATGCTGAATTAGCTCCTTGGTGAGCTGAATTGCACTCTATCTATCATACTAGAGTGTGGTCATATGTTGCTAGAAGAATCCAAACTTTCAAACCATATGTCTAAGCCAAAGAACTTCTTGACTTGCACAAATTGTTGCTTGATACCTTGCTTTTGTGGAAGAATTAGAAAGGGCTTTTTGTTCCTTGCAAGTTGTTTCTTGTTTTAGTAGTATCATGATGCTGACCGCACCTATACCTCCTTACAGTGATGACCTTATGAGGAGAGTCTTCAAACTAATTGTGGAGACTTTTAGGATTTGGACAACAGTAAGGGTTCTACCTTTGGGATGAGGCTAGAGATTCTAGAAGTCATTGCCTTGGTTAGATCTTATGACCTCATGTTTGAGTTGGAGTGTGACGATTTGATCCTACAGATGTTCCAATGCTTCTTAAGCATTAGGAGACATCATCCTGACATAGTCATAACACACATGCAGTGCATTTTCTCCTCATGTATGAGAAGCCATGATGCCATTTGCAGGAGGTTGTAGTCTAGGTTGTTGGCCATTTGGAGGGAGGAACAATTGGTTTCACTTGCTGCTTATGAACTAGCCGAAAGGTCAGTTGAGCAGAACATTGGACTTATCAGGAAACGGTTGACCCAAGAGGAATTGTAGTGGATTTATGGCGACCAACCATGCAGCAAGAATGAGCTGAAGAGGAAGGGTCTTTGCTTCATCTGCAAGGAACCATGGGGACCTAACCAGTGATGCTTGAGAGATGCAGAGGAGATGGCAAAGGTAGAGCAAGAGGATATTCCTTTTGTCTTTCAGGATGAGGACTCTTCTTTGGATGAGTCTATGGGGTCATACGAGGATGCCTCTAGGGAGCATATGCAGTCATGTGGAGTTGTTGACAGCATGCCAGATTTATATTCTATTATGTATGGTGAGCAGTCAGTGGTCCCTATGGGATACATTCGGGATGATGAGTCACTAGTGATGATTCAGCAGGAGCAGCATATGGTGGAGCATGAGTCGACTCAGGAGGATGATATGCATAGTGTGCATGATGAGCCTTTTGGAGAGAGCCAGTTGGAGGTACATGTTGAGCCCATGATGGAGGAGGATGAGCACCCATCCTTGGGGAGAGCCATTCATGAGGAGCAGGTAGATGTACAGACAGCTAACAGGGTTGCAGTATTTGCAAACACATGTTCTCAGGAGGTGCGAGGGTCTGACGGGATTGTTTTGCAGGAGGTTGGTAGACTGGAGGAACGTGGAGTTTCTAGCCAGATGAGGGTGGATATTTTTGAGATGGTGGTGCATCCACCTTTGGGCCGACCCACTGATGAGGTGCAGGTACTTGAACAGGCAGCTGGCAGAGCTGCAGTACTTTCAAGGAGCAGCACTCTCCAAAAGTACATAGATAGGGCTTGCAGCACATCTTGCCCACTTTTGCCTATTATAGAGGGGCAAGTTTCCTCGGACAAAACTTGTTGATGGACTGGATAGAGTGGCATGAGTTGAGCATGGACCAGGGTCAGCGTAATAGACTTGTTCCATACATAGGTGTCCATGCATTTGATTCTTTTCACAGGTTAGATTGGCAAGAGATCATGAGTCAGTATCCTATTGATGGAGTATCATTCTTAGTTCAGGGCACAGTACAGCAAGAGCCCTTAGATGAGAGGGTTATTGCATGTTTCAGTGGGCAGTGGGATGTGGACCGACAATTCATCGATATTTTGGTAGCACTAGCCCACCATCATCAGTGGAGTGGGGTTGACATTGGCCTATGCCAGAGGTTGGATAGGAGAGAGGTGATGAGTTGGTATTCAATTGATGGACTAGCAGCTATAGCTTGAGACATAGCACAATCAGAGCCATGGGACTTGGACAATGATTGGCCATGGTGGCATTGCGATCCAGGTGGATCTACAAGTAGCAAGGTGAGTAAGAGATGAGCATGGGATCCAAGTATTGAGGGATCCAATCATGTTTGGATTGCTTGGAGGCATGATGTGGACCAATGGTTCATATGGGATCCTGGTATTAGTTTGCAGATGCCTCTACATTGGACAGGTGCGAATTGCTTGCGGGCAAGCAATCTTGGGGCAGGAGAATTTGTGATGTTCTTTTTTTTGGTGTTCCTTATGGCATGGTTAGGATGGACTTTCAAAGTTGGGGGCAGACAAGTCACAGATGCAGGTTGGTGTCATTAGCGAGCCTAGGGGGCTTTTGGAGGGGTTTTGAGGAGTTTTTATGGGGTCTGATGGCATTCTCTTAGTACATTTCATCATCCACATAGTTTGCCTTTCATTCTATTGCACTTCGACAACTTTCAAAAAACAAAGTTATTAATGGGCCTGACTCAATTAATTATGCTTAAGGTGGCATATTGGGAGGAATACTTGGCATAACACCTTAGTGTAATAGCTCGTTGGAACCGGAACGAGGAGATCTACAGGATGGGATGGTTAGAAGTGATTTCCAATGGCTTGAGGAGGCATGGTGGCCCATTTACCATTTTCCTACATTAAAAAAATATATATTTTAATTAAGGGAAACGTGCTCAATGATTAAAATAATAATAAAATAGGAGCTTCTAGAGGGGTCCATCGGATCTATAAAAAGAGGAGGAGGATGGCATTAGAGGGCATCTTGGATTTGATATTTCTTCTTGTATGAGAGGTTGGGAACTTGGTTCTCTACTTCCTTGGTAGCCTCAGGACGGAAACCCTCAGGTGATTTAGTGAGATCACTGTTTTATGAATCGACCGGCTTGGAACCGACTTGGCTGAGTTGGTCCGAGTCAAGCCCTCACTGGGTCGACTCGGTCAAGTTGGTCCAAGTCAAGCCCTCGCCGGGTCGACTCGGCCATCAAACTGGTTTGGCCAGCTGGGTTATTACTGAGCCAGCCTCTAACAACTCAGCCGGCTCAGTAATAACCAGGTCGGCTCGGTGACAGCGGCCCAAAAACTCAAAAAACAACGTGTTTTTTTTTTTTGCTTTTTGGGACCCCAACTAGATTTGTAATTTGCCTATAGGTTATTTGGGGTCCATTCCCCTCTCCTAAACCCTATAAAACCCACCCAACCCCTCTCATTTCCTCATAACCATCTCAATGCATTTGAGTGAAAATTTGAGTGAGAGTTTGCGAGGAGTTGTGGAGTTTGTTTTTGGAGCAGCAGTGAGGAGTCTTGGGCAAGCATTGTAGCAGGAGTGAGGAGCTTCTTGGGCAACCATTTGGAGCAGCATTAAGGAGTTGGTTTGTTGGAGCAACCTTGAGGAGGCAGTTTGTGCCTGGAAGTATTTTTTTTCACTTGTAAACTCTGTTTTTGCTTATCAATTTTTATGTGCAAATCTGGAAATTGAAAAGAGTGTTTTTTGTAAAAGAAATGAACATTGAAGCAATGCTATTTTTTTGTTTTCATTTTCATATTTTTTGCTTTCATTTCCGAGTCAAAAAACAGCACCTAGAGTGAGAGATGCTGCTTGGGCATATGTTGAAATGGTTGACAGTCAAATGCATTGCAAATTTTGCCATAGAAAAATTAAGGAAGGTCCCGGTGGCATTAATAGATTGAAACAACACTTGGTGGGGATTAGAGGCCAAATTACTCCATGTGAATCAGATGAAATTGGAGAGATTAAGAAGGAATTGTTAGCCAAATTTGAGAACTTTAAGGAAGAAAAAGCTAGGCAAAAAGAGTTAGAGGCTGAAATTGGGAGGAAGAGGAATATACAAAAAATGTTGACTACCAACCCCCATTTTGATTTTGAGGGTTCTTCCTCTATCCCTTGTACTGATGCATCCAACCCCTTCCGATATGTTCCTCCCTCTTTGGAGTCTATTCAAGAAAAGGGTAAGGGTAAAATGAAAAAGAAGGGTGATATGAATATCAAAAGTTATTTCACTGTCACAACCTCCTCTCCATTAGATGCATATGGTCCTCAGCTAGTAGAACTTTGCAGTCCACTTTAGATGACCATTGGAAGAAAGAATTGAGGGAGACTGCTTGTGATTACATATGTAGATAGTGGTATGATGCTGATATCCCCTTCAATGCTTTCCTTTCACCATATTATGAGCATATGTTTGATGCCATACATGCTATTGGAAAAGGCTTCAAAGGCCCTACCATGCATGAGATAAGGGGGTATCGTTTGCAGAAAGAAATTGCCTCCATTAATGAGTATTTGAAATATTTCAAAACCTCATTGGCAAGAACAAGATGTACCATCATGTCATATGGATGCACTGATCAAAGAAACCGTACCATCATAAACTTTCTTATCTTTTGCCCACAGGGAACCATGTTTCTAAAATCAGTTGATGCATCTGATAAGGTAAAAGATGGAAAATTGTTGTTTCAGCTGGATGAGGTTGTTGAGGAGGTGGGGGTGGCTAATGTTGTTCAAGTCATCACAAATAATGCCTCTAACTATGTTCTTGTTGGTAAATTGTTAAAGGAAAAACACAGAACCATCTTTTGGACCCCATGTGTTGCACATTGCATAGACCTCATGCTTGAGGATATTGGCAAATTAGATTCAGTGAAAAACATTGTAGATCATGCCAAAAGCATAACAAAATTTATCTACAATCATTCATGGATTTTGAGCCTGATGAGGAAACACATAGGGGGCAGGGATATTATTAGGCTTGCCATCACTAGATTAACTACTCATTTTTTGACATTGCAATCTCTGCTTTCACAACATAGAAACTTGCAAAAGATATTTTTCAGTGAAGAATGGAATCAAAGCCAATGGTCTCACAAACAAGAAGGCAAAGAATTGAAAAAAAAAGTTAATGAAGAAATATTTTGGAGAAAGGTAGCAGAGATTGTGAAGCTTGCTGAGCCACTGGTTAAGGTGTTGCGGTTGGTGGATAGGGAAAGATTGGCTATGGGCTTCATTTATGAGGCTACGGATCAAGCAAAGGAGCAAATAAAGAGGGCATACAAGGATAAAGTGGCTAAGTATGGGCCCATTTGGGCAATCGTTGACGAAAGACGGAACAATCAACTCCATTGCCCTATACATGCAGTTGGGTATTTTTTGAACCCACGGTATCATTATAAAGCTAAGGAGCAGGAGCTTTGAATGGGAGGTTAGAGATGGATTGATTGACTGCATTGACCGCATGATCCCATTGGAGTGTGATCAGCTGGAGATACACCGACAGGCCACAACCTTCAACAATGCCTTAGGTACCTTTGGGAAGAACCTAGCAAAAATTGCAAGGGAAGCTGACGAGCCAAGTAAACAAAATTTCAATTTTCAAATTCTTAATATTTATTTTGTTAAATCATTTATAATTTGAAAGTTGGATATAATTTGTAATTTTGTTGAGCTAACTCATTACATTCCTATGTTTTTTGCAGCATAATGATGGGAGGCTTTTGGTAGCCATTGTCCTGAATTGCAGAAGTTTGCAATTCATATTTGTCAAACTTGTAGTGCCACTAGGTGTGAGCGCAATTGGTCTGTCTTTGAGAGGATTCACACGAAGAAGAGAAACTGTTTGGATCAAAAACGGTTAAATGATCTAGTCTATGTCCAATACAACCTCCGGCTCAGATGCAACCAATTGCTGAACAAAAGACCTGATTCAGATCCCATTGTGTTGGAAGACATTGATCCAACATCAGATTGGGTAGTGGAGAGTCATCCAGCAAAGTTTCATTCTGATGAGGATATTGATTATGATTATGAGATGATAGCATCACTTGAACATAATGTTCAGTTGAATGCAGATCTTGATCCACTTGTACCAACCTCAGCCTCAAGGCCAACAAGTCCTCCAGTTGCAGGCACTTCCTTTGCTCAGCCACGACAGAAGTTCATATCTCGTCTATCTCAACTTGCCGTTGTTGCAGAGCCTGCTAGTGCTACCACTTCTATAGTTACAGTTGGAGATGATGAGGAGGAGGAGCCATGGGGCCCCATGTCTGACTCTGATCCAAAGGTTGATCCCGATGATCTCGGCTCCTCTAGCAGTAGCCAGTAGTACTGGTCACAGTTTACTTTTGTTGTAGAGGCCATTTCTAGCCTCCTTGGTTATGTGTTTTTGTTTTGATCTCTCTATCATCATCATGTATGTAACATGTATTGGTCAGTGCATTGGGTGCCATTTTGATATAATGGATATATTCATGAGCCTACTTTGATCATATGTTGTCTTCTATTTATATTCTAATGCGGTGTGTTTGGAAACATGAATGAAAATCTTTAAAATTATGTTTTTTTATAAAAAAATAAATATTTAAAGTATTTTTTAAGACGACCGAGTCTGAAATCAAGCCGACTGAGTCGATATCGAGTCGGAGTCTAAGTCGACCCTCGGCCGAGTCGGAGTCGGAGTCGGAGCTTTAAAACATTGAGTGGGATTGGGCGAGCACCCATCTCCCCTTGGTGAATTCATCCAGAATTCACAAGAGAGCTTAGCAGTGGCAGTTCAGTTCAATTTTGGAGGTCAGAGCACTGCAGCAGATTATCTCGGAGGTCAGCGTTCATATCAGCTATTTTGGTTGTATATGCATATAACCTCAAATTATCCATTGTAATAAAAGATGAAATTTTCCTGTTCATTGTGTCATTGGATTGCAGTGCTTTGTTTGTTTTATTTTACATGGCAATATTTTGTCAAATGAATGATAATTTAATGGTGAAATTTGGGTTGAGTTCGATTTCTGCGAATTTAGCAAAATATCCCGTTTGGGACATTATAGCATGCCCAATTAACAAGTTTGAAACCAAGGTTGGAAACAAATTCTGCAATAGATTTTTTATCATTGAAGTTGTTAGCCTAGTGAAAATCTATAAAACCAACCAACTTTGGAGATCCCCTGAATTGTACTGAATATTGAACTAAATTACACCTCGGATATACTCAAATATTATGTTTGTTTTTCTATTGGTTTTCTTGGGGTTCTTGCATGTACTAAGCAACGAGACAAAAAACACGAAAATGTCAAGTGGAGTATCTATTAAATAGAAAAGGTTGCCAACTAACTCTTGGTACAAAGTAGCACCCACTCTGCGTGAAGTGCAAGTGGTACAAATTTTAACTCCAAACTACAAAGGAAATGGAGTTGGTTTAAAATTTTCAATGTAAAAGTGGCAAAAAAGGATACATGCATACTTAGGATGGGAAAGAGAAATACCTTCTTGGATATGCAAAACATGGAGGCAAAATAATCATGCAAGTGGGTTAAGTTTTTCATGCCAATTTTCTTCTTAACGTTGGATTTTACATGTTCTAGAAGTTTGGTGTTGCTACCTGTTGTCACACAGATTGTCTAGGCAGCGCGACAACGCTCAGACCGGGGGCTGTCACCCTGATCCCCGATCTCTTCGTTTAAGCCGTCTCCCGAGGCTAAGGAGGGTAAACCCTATGAAATAAAGGATGACCAATTCTGGACCAGTTAGCTTGGAAGACACAGCAAGGCAATTTAGCACCTGATTGACTTTAGAAATTAATGTACCAGTGCCTTATGGAGTTAATGATTAAATTATTATTTATTAAATGTTGCATAAATATGAACCTTGTAAAACAATCATTTATCATCAAATAACCCAAGCAAAGATTAATTTTACCAAATGCGAGATAATCGATAAATGCACAATGCCTTAACAATATTCCAGCAGATAAAATTCAAAAGATTAAATGCTTTAAATAACCATGCAATTTTGAATGCTAACCAGTTCACACAATGATCCACCACTTTTCGATAGTTAATCTTTAAACAAAAATTTAAGCGTATTTAACTATGGAGAAGTGGAACATAAATACCACATAAATGAATTTTCAATTTTTTAGTTAACCTTTTTCTGAATTTTTTAGTTTTTATAAAAAATTTAAAGTTTGAAATAAAACAAAATTAAAGTCCTAATAACATTGAAATCTAATCTAAACTAAAGGGACCTTTTTATGCTTTTTGGGACCTTTTTTATTTTTTATATATTTTTTTATTTTTATTTTTTAAATGATATAAAATTCTAGATTTAAAATTAAACTAAGACAAAACTAAAATCAAATAAATCTAAAACTAAAACTAAACTTTAATTCAAAAATCTAAAAAAACTAATCTAAATCAAATGAAAATCAATTTTTTTTTTAAATGAAATTTTAAGCCTAAAAATATATACATATAAAACCTAACCTAAAAATAAAATGAAAATTAAAATACATCTAAAACTTAGAACCTAACTAATTAAAATCTAATCTAATTGAAATGAGGAGATTTCTTTACATCTCTTTTCACATTTTCACGGGTAGTAGTAACCCATGCCTAGGATTTGAGTAAGGATGGCATGCAACCCAAAGTGGCCCCCGTGGTCTTCGCTATGCACTTCCTATAAGACAAAATTCACTTCATGGTGGTCTACGTAGTAGCAGAGGATACTCTCAAAGCCTTTCCTATATAAGGTGCCACCTAGCAATACATAATTATAGAAGTGAACTGAAACCAAACTATATAACAAAAAATATGCTATCCTAAAATTAAATTAATCTGAACCAAACGAAAATGAAAACTGACAAAACAAAAGAACAATATAAAAAATAAAAAATAAAAAATAAAAATACGCATAACACCTAAATGAAATTCATTTTTCTTCTTTCTTTTTTTTTGTGTGCAGGCTTGGATAGGCGGTAAGCACTGCACGATGGAGTTGGACGGGTTCAACGCAAGCAAAGAGGTTGCACCTACGCAGCACGCAGGGTTTTGCGATTGTGCCAGCGTACAAGTAGTGTGAAGGATGGACAGGATTTGGTTCTAGACAATGCGTGGAAATGAGTGCAGGTAATGCGATTCTAGAAGGTTTTGCAGCGAAAACACAGCAGCGTGGAAGCATGGCCAACGTAGGAGAACTAAAGGGTGAATGGCCAGTGACTGTGTGGAGAAGCAGATGTGAGTTTTTTGCTGCGTGGGAGGTGTGTATAGGTGAGATGTGTGTGGATACAGTTGAGGAAGCATAACAACGTGAGGGAGAAGATACAGGTTTGAGGCAGCGTACAGCTGGAAAAAATATGCAGAGGAAAGAGCGACGTGAGGGAAATGAGCTGCGGGAGGGATAAGACGCTGAGAGAACTGCGTGGAGCTGGACAGCACTGCGTGAAGGTTGATGGGAGTTCGCTGGCAAGGAAGAAGTGTGGACGGAGGGGCGTGTGGTTCGCAGCTGAAAGTGGCAACGTGAATGGTGAAGGGAATCATGCAGAGAATAGAGGAGCTGAAATGGTAAAGGGTATGGCAGCGGCAAAAAACTGTGGTCCCTTAAAAAAAATTCAAATTTTTTCTACAGCAGTAAAACCCCAGGCAACAGTGAAAAATGAAAACGCATGTAGCAGACCCGTAGTCCAAAAACTTGATTGAAATTTTAAACCCTTCCCGTTTCAAATTGCCTGATGGAAACCCTGAAAATTTTTCAAAATCTGCACCTGCAACCTGCAATGGCAAAAAACAGAACACCCAAAAATAATATATGCAAAGATTAAACCTAAAAAAAGAAACCCAAAAAAAAACAGCTAAACAATTACAATATTTACAGATTAACGACTCTAAGCAGCCAGATTTATCAATAATCCACAGAAATATTTTCAGAATTTTAAGTTTAATGTGAGATGCTTCAAAAACCCTTTATGCATTCATAAAAAAAAATTCAAATGGTAAGCCCGGGATCAAAAACTGGTTGAGCTCTTTCAGAAAACGCAATCCAGGAGTTGTCTGATTCAGCCGAGAACTTCCCCTAACGCCCGGTAAACTCAAAATTAAGGATATCCTACACAGCTTAAATCAACCATTAACATAGAGGGAGAAAATAACAGTGAAATTCAGATCAAATGGGGATACTTGCCATTATATTCAGAAATTAAACTATTATTCAAACCCCAAAGATCAAACAAGATACCTATGCCTAAATCAATCTTCATCAAGCTATCATCAATGGCTGAAAATAAAATTATGCAGAAAAATAGAACATCTTACAGCATTTTCAGAAGAGTAACACCAGCAAGATTTTCAACCTTAAAGTCGTTCTTTATTGCACAAAAATGACTACAAGAGAGCTTTCTTTAGCACATGACTCACAAATCGAATGATCTCAAATGACCCCTGACACCTTATTTAAAGGAAAAAATTCCCAACGACTAGTTCGAGTGATCCATGTCAAAGTGATCTCGACCGTCAATGAGGCTCAAAATCCCTTTTACTCTCATCCATCGAAATTTTTAAATGCATTTTAATATATTAAAAATTTAAATTTTGCATTACTTTCCTCAAAACTTTTGACTTATTATTATTTATTATTTTATTTTATTTTTCAAAACAGAATATTTATTTTTAATTTATTTTTAAATTTTTATTTTTTTTATTTTAGTTATTTTTTAATTTTATTATTTTATTATTTTTTTATTTATTTTATTTTATTATTTTTATTTTTTTTACTGGACCCTCAAACTTGGCCTTTGGAAAAATCACCTAAGACCTAGGACTTAGAACTTATGAGGGGATTAAAACATTTCCTAACCCTCAAAACACTTTACATCATGACTTTTACAATTTTACATCTCAAGGGGAAAACCCATTTGACATAGACCCTCATAGACCACCCAGTCTTGCGACAAATATAATCTAGCAGATCAAGCAATTTGAAATAACCTAACCAAATAATTAGGATTATTTCCAAATTACTTTTACATAGACTCGAAGCACACTAGGATTCCCCTGATAAGATTCTAATGACAATTCATTCCGGCTTTGGGGTTAGGCTGAAGGAAAACTCTACCGATCATGGATCGATGAGACAAAAAACCTTTCGGAACATAGATTATCACTTAGAAAATTAGGTTTACCTAGGCAATTTACATACATGACTCAGATCCGTTAAGATTATTTACAATTTACACATGCAGAATAGATTTACAACATAACATGATCGGGCTGATGATGATAGTCGAATGGCACGGACAGATTAATCAAGCGTTATCCCTTTTGTGAAAAAAGGGTGTGTACTGCTATGGGTAGTTGACACATAGTGGTCAACATCTGGCTCTACTTGGGGACACGTTGCCGCATTGTAGGAATGTGAGAATCCAGAATCTACACCCACACAACACACAATAAAAAATAAGTAGCGTCCATCCAAAAATCATCATATAACATTAAGCACAGGAAAGATATAAGCTCTTCATTTATTAACTATCTAGTAACATGAAAAGTAAATCTAATCCTAAAATAAAAATAAAAATGCTAAAAAAACAAGGAGTAGGGTTAGAAATACAGAGGATGCCCCATGGCATTAGATGTGTTCAATATAGTGTACACTGAGCATTTCCCTGCTTTTAGGCAAATCTGTCTGTTGCTTATCGGATGTGCCATGTCCAATTCTGCATATGGTAGGACCTTTTCCTATCCGAAAATCAAGTTGCTCATGGCCATCTGATGCATCAATTCTTCTTCTCGTTCTCTTTCTTTTGCATTTTTTCTTTGTGGTAGGCTCTATCACTGATGACGTGGAACTTTCTAGTTCAAAGCTCTCAGATGAAGTATGTAAAATATGTGTGACATGTCTTTCTCCATTCTGCATCTAACCTGTCAAGGATGATGGATCAATCTCACAGGTGTCATGAGTTATATAACCTGATCTTCTAAGACTCATGGATTAGCCGTGTGAGCCTCAACCTGATTATTAATTTCCCTTTTATCTAGGTCACCTTCAATTAACCACTTTTCAATGGAACAAAGGACCTCATAATAAGATGCAGCTTGTTGCAACAGATAAAGAGGCTCCTGATCTATTGACGTTCCCTAATTTCTTTCATCCTCTAACGATTGTTGAAATTTCTGAACCTGTATTTTAATGGCATCTCTCTGACTAAAGTGTTCAACCTTCATAGCACTAATTTTCCTGGCATGGTCTTCTTCCATAGTCAATAACTTATTCTGAAGACATATCTGATTAGCTTCCATATCTCTTATTACTTTATCGTCCTTTGCCTTTATGGTCATCCAACAATGTTACATAAAGTTTATCTCTTTCTTATGATTTTCTTGCATGGTAGCCAATTGATTATTATGATCAGATGTCATGATAGTCATTTCTTCATCCATAGTTAATAACTTGTTTTGCATAGAATTAATTTCCCTATCATGATTAGCCTTCATGGTCGTCATATTTTCCTCTAAGCATGATAACTTGCTTTGCATATAACTAATTTCTGTGTCATGATTAGTTTTCATGGCCTCGATTTCCTTAGCATGCTGATTTTGCATATCGGTTATGTGATCAGAGTGTTTAATTTTCATGATCTCCATCTCCTTATTACGTTTTTTCAAGTGGGTGCATAAAGTTCTTACATCATTGGCGTAATTAGTTTGATTGATCTCCATATTTTTTACCAACCGCATTAGTTCTTGTAAAATTTGCTTCTAATCTTCCTTTTCATTGTCAACACTGTTTTTACAATTTGTCCCTGCTTTTCCACCATCATGGATTTGATCTACAATGGTACAAGTGGATGGCACATTCTGATATGAAGAATTGTCTTGAAATCTTTCATCGACAGTTGGACCTTTTATAAGATTACTTTCATTATGTTGCACAATTTTAGGGGCACAAGGCGAGCTATCTGGATAGCCATATCTATCTTTAAAAGCATTGAAAATGTCTTGTAAAGAAGTGAAGGAGTCTTCGGGACAATTATTAAGCCAATTCAAAGCATCACCCTCTAAAGAAAAGACAAATACACGCATTTTGACATCTTCAAGATCATATTGAGGAAGTCTACAATATATGAATGTTATACGATAAAAACTCCATAAATTCCTTCTAACAGCGACTGAATCACCACCCGAGAACAAAGGTAATTTAGAAATGGCCACTTCCGGAATATCATGGAGAACATCAGTAAAATGACACGGGGTAAACGAATAATCCATGATGAATAACGAGGGACGAAATGGATGATAGAAAAATATCTCTGCTCAAGAAAATCAAGAGATGAAAGAAGTGAAGTCGCCACTTGAACAATGAATCTAATTCTAAGATCCAAAAAAGCAACAAACAAGCAAATATGAGGGAGGCTTCTTGTCTGGGGAAAAATAAATGAAGAGAAATGGAGTCGCCACCCAAACAAGAAAAGAACTGAAGAGTAGTTGTTGATATGACAAAAGATAAGGTGATGAAAAGATCAAATGACGCCAAAGAATCCTAGCCGTTTGACAGGCTAATGAATGGCGTAAAAGACGAGATGGTGCTAAAAAATGTTGACCTTGCTGGCTCAAATGAAAAGATTCCAGATTCTAAAAGAGAGAGAAGAATGAAGATCAAATGTCGTTGAAACGCCAGGGACAGAAAAACTCTTCCCCCGGCAACGATGCCAAAAAATGTTGTTGCACAAATTGTTTAGGCAGCACGACAATGCTCAAACAAGGCGTTGTTACCCTGATCCTCGATCTCTCCGTTTAAGTCGTCTCCCAAGGCTAAGGGGGGTAGAACCTATGGAATAAAGGATAACCAACTGTGGACCAGTTAGGTTGGGAGACATAGCAAGGCAATTTAGCACCTAATTGACTTTAGAAATTAATGTACCAGTGCCTTGTGGAGTTAATGATTAAATGATTATTTTTTAAATGTTGCAGAAACATGAACCTTGTAAAACAATCATTTATCATCAAATAACCCAAGCAAAGATTAATTTTACCAAATGCGAGATAATCAATAAATGCACAATGCCTTAACAATATTCCAGCAGATAAAATTCAAAAGATTAAATGCTTTAAATAATCATGCAATTTTAAATGCTAACCAGTTCACACAATGATCCACCACTTTTCGATAGTTAATCTTTAAACAAAAATTTAAGCGTATTTAACTATGGAGAAGTGGAACATAAATACCACATAAATGAATTTTCAATTTTTTAGTTAACCTTTTTCAAAATTTTTAATTTTTTTTATAAAATTTAAAAGTTTGAAATAAAACAAAATTAAAGTCCTAATAAGATTGAAATCTAATCTAAACTAAAGGGACCTTTTTATGCTTTTTGGGACCTTTTTTTTATTTTTATATATTTTTTTATTATTTTTATTTTTAAATGATATAAAAAATTCTAGATTTAAAATTAAACTAAGACAAAACTAAAATCAAATAAATCTAAAACTAAAACTAAACTTTAATTCAAAAATCTAAAAAAACTAATCTAAATCAAATTTTTAAAAACTAATCTAAATCAAATTTTTCTTTCTTTTTTAATGAAATTTTAAGCCTAAAAATATATACATATAAAACCTAACCTAAAAATAAAATTAAAATTAAAATACATCTAAAATTTAGAACCTAACTAATTAAAATCTAATCTAATTGAAACGTAAGTGAACTTAAACAAAACTATATAACAAAAAATATGCTATCCTAAAATTAAATTAATTTGAACCAAACGAAAATGAAAACTGAAAAAATACGCATAAAACCTAAACGAAATTCGTTTTTCTTCCTTTTTTTTGTGTGCAGGCTTTGATAGGCGGTAAGGGCTGCACGGTGGAGCTGGACGGGTTCAACGTAGGCAGAGAGGCTGCACGTACGCAGCACGCAGGGTTTTGCGATTGTGGCAGTGTACAGGCAGTGTGAAGGATGGACAGGATTTGGTTCTAGACAATGAGTGGAAATGAGTGCAGGTAATGCGATTCTAGAAGGTTTTGCAGCGAAAACGCAGCAGCGTGGAAAGATGGCCAGTGTAGGAGAACTAAAGGGTGAATGGCCAGTGACTGCGTGGAGAAGCAGATGTGAGTATTTTGTTGCGTGGGAGTTGCGTACAGGTGAGATGTGTGTGTATAGAGATGAGGAAGCGTAGCAACGTGAGGGAGAAGATACAGGTTTGAGGCAGTGTAGAGCTAGAACGAATACGCAAAGGAAAGAGGGACGTGAGGGAAATGAGCTGCGGGAGGAATAAGACACTGAGAAAACTGCGTGGAGCTGGACAGCACTGCATGAAGGTTGATGGGAGTTCGCTGGCGAGGAAGAAGTGTGGACGGAGGGGCATGTGGTTCGCAGTTGAAAGTGGCAACGTGAAGGGTGAAGCGAATCATGCAAAGAATACAGGAGCTAAAAATTCGGATAAAGCCGAAATGGCAGAGGGTATGGTAGCGGTGAAAAGCTGTGGTCCCTTGAAAAAATTTCAAAATTTTTCTACAACAGTAAAACCCCAGGCAGCAGTGAAAAATGAAAACGTAGGTAACAGACCCATATTCCAGAAACTTGATAGAAATTTTAAACCCTTCCTGCTTCAGATTGCTTGATGGAAACACCGAAAATTTTTCAAAATCTGTACCTGCAATGGCAAAAAACAGAACACCCAAAAATAATATATGCAAGGATTAAAGCTAAAAAAAAACCCAAAAAAAAAACAGCTAAACAATTACAATATTTACAAATTAACGACTCTAAGCAGCCAGATTTATCAATAATCCACAAAAATATTTTTAGAATTTTAAGTTTAATGTGAGATGCTTCAGAAACCCTTTATGCATTCATAAAAAAAAATTTCAAATGATAAGCCCGGGATCAAAAACTGGCTGGGCTCTTTCAGAAAACGCAATCCGGGAGTTGGTTGGTTCAGCTGAGAACTTCCCCTAATGCCCGGTAAACTCAAAATTAAGGATATCCTGCACAACTTAAATCAACCATTAACATAGAGCGAGAAAACAACAGCGAAATTCAGATCAAATGGAGATCCCTGCCATTATATTCAAAAATTAAACTCTTATTTAAACCCCAAAGATCGGACAAGATACCTGTGCCTAAATCAATCTTCATCAAGCTATCATCAATGGCTGAAAATAAAATTATGCAGAAAAATAAAACATCTTACAGCATTTCCAAAAGAGTAACACCAGCTAGATTTGCAACTCCAAAGTCTTTCTTTATTGCACAAAAAAAACTACAAGAGAGCTTTCTTTTGCACACGAATCACAAATCGAATGATCTCAAATGACCCCTGACACCCTATTTAAAAGAAAAAATTTCCAACGGCTAGTTCGAGTGATCCATGTCAAAGTGATCTCGACCGTCATTGAAAATCAAAATCCCTTTTAATCTCATCCGTCGAAATTTTTAAATGCATTTTAATATATTAAGAATTTAAATTTTGCATTTATTTCCTCAAAACTTTTGACTTATTATTTTTTATTATTCTTACTGGACCTTCAAACTTAGCCTTTGGAAAAATCACCTAGGACCTAGGAATAAGAACTTATGAGGGGATTAAAATATTTCCTAACCCTCAAGACACTTTATATCATGACTTTTACAATTTTACATCTCAAGGGGAAAACCCATTTGACATAGACCCTCATAGACCACCCAGTCTTGCGACAAATATAATCTCGCAGATCAAGCAATTTGAAATAACCTAACCAAATAATTAGGATTATTTCCAAATTACTTTTACATAGACTCGAAGCACACTAGGATTCCCCTAAGATTCTAATGACAATTCATTCCAGCTTTGGGGTTAGGCTGAAGGAGAACTCTACTGATCATGGATCGGTAAGACAAAAAACCTTCCAAAACATAGATTATCACTTAGAAGATTAGGTTTGCCTAGGCAATTTACATACATGACTCAAATCTGCTAAGATTATTTACAATTTACACATGTAAACTAGGTTTACAACATAACATGATCGGGCTAATGATAACAGTCGAATGGCACAGGCAGATCGATCAAGCGCTATCCCTTTTGCGAAAAAAGGGGGTGTACTACTATGGGTAGTTGACACGTAGTGGTCAACACTACCAATGAGTATAAGGTCATCAACGTAAAGTACATGTATGAAAATATGGTCACCTACTCACTTGTAGGGCCATTAGGGTTAGAATCACACCTATAAAATTTGGAGTCAATGAGGAACAAGTCCATTTTTTCATACCAAGATCGAGTAGCTAACTTGAGGGATTTCTTGAGGTGGCAAACAAGGTTGGAGTCACTCCGAACAAGCCAAGAAGGTTGCTATATATAATTTCTTCTTGCAAATCCCCATACAAGAAGGTGGATTTAAAATCCATTTGATTGATCTCCTAACAATTTGATGTAAGAAGGGCAAGGGCAAGGTGGTCAAAACTCATTTTGACAATGAGGAAAGCTTTCATTGTAGTCAATGCCTTCTACTTGTGGAAAACCTTTGGAAAATAAACAAGGCATGGGTCTATCAACATAACCATATTTACCATACTTAGTCCTATAAAACAATTTGCATATGACAAGTTTTCTCCCTTCCGAAATAGGGACTAGATCCCAGGTATTGTTGATCAATAATGAATAAAAATTTTGTAGCATTCCATTCTATTGGCCAAAAGCTTCCTTTTAAGTTTATTGATCAAGACTCTCTAGAACTTGATCCAAAAGATAAGAGGCTTGTTAGCACTATGAATGTGTTTGACATTGACCAGGGGTCAATAGTTAGATCACTAACCACTTCCCTTGTTGTACACAACCATCAAGGAAGTTGTGGTGATACTGTAGGTGCAAGTTCAATAGACTCATTTGGAAAAAGGATAGCAAGTGGAGCATTGTTTTTATCCTCGCTATCATTATATGAAGAAGCATAATGATCCATAATAGAAGCAAAAGGGGTAGAAGAAGAAGTAAAAGGAGATGCCACATGTACCAAAGATAGCTCATAAGTCAAACATGGCATAGACGCAATATTAGGAACAAAAGCCAAGATTCACCAACCTTAACATCTCTTCTAACAATGACTTCTATATTCTATTGTGTGATGTACACAAAGTTGATAACCTTTTGTATCCTTTGAATAACCCATAAAAATGCACTTCTTGCATTTGGGTTTTAATGATTTACTTTTCTCATCAGGGCTATCAATCTATGCTTCACTGCAAAACCCGGAAAAGTGGCTTATAATTAGTTTTATGTTACCTCGTGCTTCTGAAGGATTATAATTTTTCAAGCCTTAATGGAAGTGTGATTAACTAAAAAATTTGCACAATTAATGAATTTTTCCCAAAATTGAGGATCAAGTTCCTTGGATTGGAGCATAGAATTAACCATTTCTTTCAAGTTGTGATTCTTTCTCTCGGCAACACCACATTCCTATGTTTTGTATGGAACAATGTGTTGCCTCTATATATCGTATTATGCATTAAGTGTTAAACTTTTGTTGACATATTCAACCCCACTATCTACTCCTAGCTTTTGAAGTCAATGCCCGAATTATTTTCCTATAAGGCCCTTAAAGACCAAAAACATGTCTAAAACTTTGCTCTTAAGTTTTGATAAGTAAACCCAACACATTTGGAGAAGTCATCAATGAAGTTTAAAATACTTCAACCCAAAGAAAGAAGTGGGAGAAAGTGGACAACAAAAATCACCATGCACAAGCTATACCAAAGAGAAGGTGTGCCAAGATGCATATTTGTCAAAACCATCCTGATTATGTTTGTCAAGAACACAACCTGAAAAATGCCATCCCTGCATGAAAAAAAGGAAGACCAACAACCATATTATGATTACATAGTTGTTGCAGTGAGAGGTACTCCAAGGGGGGAAATCACTTATGCCATAGCCTACTCATATCATCATTATTGACAATAAAAAACTAAAGGAAGAGAAGTCGACCCAAAGTTGTCAAACTTGTATAACCTGGTAATATCATCTAGTGTTCCTAATGCTATAATATGTTGAGGATTATTTAAGTTCTTGATTACAACATGCTAAGGTGAAATACACAATTTTTCCTTCATGAGAATGAGTGGTTTAATAGATAGAAACATCATATCAAAGATTAGGAACACATAGTATGTTGTTAAAGTGAAAAATACTACTCATATCATCACTATTAACAATAAAAAACTAAAGGAAGAGAAGTCGATCCAAAGTTATCAAACTTGTATAACCTGGTAATATCATCCAGTGTTCCTAATGTTGAGGATTATTCAAGTTCTTGATTACAACATGCTAAGGTGAAAAATACAAAATTTTCCTTCATGAGAATGAGTGGTATAATAGATAGAAATGTCATATCAAAGATTAGGAACACGTAGTACATTATTATAGTGACCATCAACTAGCTTAATTATTCCTAATCCTACAACACCTAAAGATATATCATCACCAACATAAATTTATTTGGCATTACATTGATTTAGAGCAGAAAAAATGGTGTCATTCTTGGTCAAATGATAAAAAGCTCCAAAATCAAGAATCCACTTATTTGAAGAACTAGAATTTGATGTATTGAAATAAAATTGAGTAAGACACCAACAAGGCACTAGAGGGGGGGGGAAGGGGGGGGGGGGGGCTCATCTACTAGATAGTAAGATTAAAGAAGATTGTTATTTAGATTTCACAAGATCTCTTGGGCAATTACGCTATATCTCATTGTAGCAACCTCAAACCCCATGCTTAGTGAGACCTAGCCTACAACAACATCTATCTAAAAACACTCGTGCGAAAAGTAAAGCCACATGTAGGCTTAAGGAAGATTGTTATATGGATTTCATGAGACACTCTTATTGCATGGGACAGTGGTTGCATTCATATCTCATTCACACAACCTTAAACTCGATCTTAGACGGATTCAGTTCATTATGAAAGCTATAGGTCCTAAGATTCACACCAATCCAGGTAAGGAAAGGGGTTGTGTATGATGTCCCTAATTGACACAATCTCTTTATGTCATACTAACTAGGCCAGAAAGCCATTGTATAGCCAAGAGGGAAGCAAAGCCTAATATTGTCCTTAGTGGACACTCTTTACACTCTACAATTCGAAATGGAATCCTATGCAACTCGAACTAACAAAAAACTATGGAAGGAAAATAAACCTATCTATCCATGCATGAGAAAAGAGAGGCCTAGCCAAGATCTGTTTACAAAGTTCATGCACAAACTAGTTATACACACTTAATACTCTATTTGCACAAGATAAAGAGTTGTTATCATATACATGCAAACACGGCAATCATCAACACATACATACAAAAAAACAACGATATAAGCAACATGCAGAAGGGCATATAACCAGGTATACATTATAATTAAAACCAGATCAAAACAAAGCATAGGAACAGGGTATTACCACACATACACATAAAATTTTCAAACAATATAATACACGGTCGACGTAGCTAAGTTGGTGGGCCATCCCAACCATCTATGTCGCCTGCTGCAAAGAGCTACACCATGCGCTGAGCTACACAAAAAGCATACTGAAGATAACACCAATGCAATGCATGTCATTAGTTAGCCCTAAGAAATTACATGTTAGTGTAAACAATCCCCAATGATCAGATAGATCAAAACAATGTCACAATAATGGTATTAGAGATCGATCTCTCCCTCCAAACCTACTCCCTATCCATACATTTATAAAAAAGAGAGGGGAGGCAAACTGGAACTAATTCCCCCGAGTTTAGACTGTCAATCATGGATAGATTTAGAAATATTATCTCTCTGTGCTTTTAGTTGATCTTGGTTGGAGAACAACTTAAGATCACATTACATTTTATTTATCTAACTTAAAACCCTCTAAGAATAGCTTGATTTGGTTTGTTTTGCTAACTAGTTGCTTTGTTTCGGATGTACTTTGGAAACGGATGAAATGAGAAAGATGCCTTGAAAGAACCATGCATATCTCCCAATTCACGCACTTTTTGGAGAATATACTCGCATGTCACCTAATTAGGGGTGTTTCGAACAAAACCCATGTCGCAAATTTTCTAGATTCTTCTTCATTGTTCCGAAAATCACGTCCGAAGTTTGTTACTCATTTCTTTTTTGCATAAGTTGACTTAAATATTGATCATAAATTGGAGGCTTCTCAAATTCAAATATCCCTTTTAATAAATTTGTAATTCTACAAAAAATTCTTCAAAAAATTCCCAGGAAAAAAGAAAAAAAAAAAAAAAAAAAAAAAAAAAAAAAAATAAATAAATAAAAAAATAAATAAACTAAAATAAAAATAAAAATATTTTTCCTAAATTTTTATAAATAAATCAATAAAATAGAAAACCAATGATTCACAAAATTTGTAGAAAATGCCAAAGCCAAAAATCCAACCAGTTTTTATTAAAAATAGTGAGGAAGATTTCCATTAATTTATTTTGGCAAAACCTGATACATTGGCCATTGGAAAATAATTCGGCCCACTCCTAGAAGTTTTTTTGGCTTGAAACCCAACGCTGCAATTACACTGGCAAACTCAGTTGGCTCCAACTCGTCTTTCTCAGATCAAATGCTTGAATTGTTGGGTGCAATTTCTGGTCCCCACAATTTAAGTTCTCCTCTAGCTGATTATAACTTGATAATAGCAATCTAGCCTCCTTGTTTCGGCTACCTAGGACCTAGAACAATTATGCCCTATTTCAATGATGCAAATCGGCCCTCTGAATGCAACCATACTTCAACCTGTATTCAAGGTAATCCAGCCCTCCAAATATTGTAGGAATTCAGCCCTTCAAATGACACTAGAATTCGACCTCCCTTCAAAAGTGATTTTGGCCCACTTTAAGGATGTGCTTTGGTTGTAGAATTCGACCCCTTCCTGGTGATGCGAGTAGTTGCAAATTTGTCTCTCCGGACTCCTGTAAATTGTTGATATTTGATCCTTCTTTCTCCACTAAGTGCCAATGGAGAACTTGAAATGATCTCCCTCCAGACTAGCTAGGGTGGATGTTTCACCAACGAAACTAATCGCCACTAGCTAGGGTGGATAGTTCCACCATCGAAATCAGGTTCTACGCAAGGGTTTCCCCTCACACAGTAAGCTACTCGAGCTCTGTTGAAATTTCTAAGTCTAACCCGTTAGAAATTTTCCTGCACTATTTGGTTTATTTCACCTTCTTGTTTAATTACTGAACAAGTTATTTAACCATGTGTTGTAGCGGCTACAACAACCCTCCAAAAATTTTCCTTAGCTTCGTTTTGGAGCCTCCCTACCGACCAACCTCAACAGCATGTCTTGCACTGTCAAGCACATCAACTTCAGCTGTTTCATAGAGTCTTGTCAGTCTGTTCATGCAAGTTTGTTCTACCTCCTTCACAGCTTGCTTTCCGGACTTAGTGTCAGTTGTTGGTTGAGCAGCTCCCTCTGGGATTGTGCAATTCTGGAGGGGAACCAACCTTCCCTCCAGAAATTGTGCAAACCCAGTTGGACACCCAGCTGGGCTCCAGAATTGCGCAATTCTTCCTAACAGTCTTCCTCTCAAAAATTGTGCAATTAATCCTAGGACAGCTGCTCAACCCAGAAATTGCGCAATTCTAGGCAGTAGTCACCTATTGCTCCCAAAAATTGTGCAATTCCTTTGGGACATCCAACCCAACAACTAGCAGGAATTGCGCAATTCAGTCAGGCAGCCTGCTGGGCTCAGAAATTGTGCAATGCAGTCAGACAAGCTTCCTTGAAAAAATTGCGCAAACTGACCCAGGACAGCTGCTCAGCCCAGAAATTGCGCAATCCTAGGAGACAGTCACCTGTTCCTACCAGAAATTGCGCAATTCCCCTGGGATAGCCATCTCTGCTCAGCCCAGAAACTGCGCAAATTTTCATCCCAGGCTCGCAAACCGATGCATGTGCCTTCAAGTTGATCGGTTCCCTCCATGACTAAGCAAAACTGATTTGCATGCATGGACTGCTTTTCCCAAGGCAATATGCAAAGGAATCCCTTGATTTAGGGATTGTTTTTCCCAAGGCAATATGCAAAGGAATCCCTTGATTTAGGGATCTATTTTTAGCAGCTAGAGGTTACATGGAAGGATCATTTCAGAAACCTCCCGCCAAGTGTCACTTTTCCTAGATTTGTGGCATGCACGTCACCACCTAGATTTTATCAAAACTCATCAACCGGACGCTGCAAAGCTCATTCCTAACATCGACCTTGCAGCTCTGACATCCCGCATTGCATCTAGGAGTCGTTGGCACATTCAGCTCAGTTGTTTCAGGGTAAGCCCGCTTTTCATGTTTTGCGCAGCGTTTCTATCGCTCTTTGCGTTTCACTTTGTGTGAGTGTTGTCTGCTTGATTTCAATGAGCGTTTGTTGTCGTTTTGATGTATGCCAGCTTGTAGAAGCACCGTTTCAATTTTCATTCGCATCTCACTGTTGTCGCATGCATGACACTGTTTTTTGCACGGACGGTCGCCATTGCGGCGACTCGCTTCACACACATGCATGCTTTCTCGTTTTCTGAAGCCTGCACTTGTTGTTTGCATGTATGATCATTCACTCTTGTTTGCACTCATCTCATCATGCATTCAGACTTCTCATGTTTTCAGTCACCCGTCGGCCAGTCTGGGCTTCCTTGGCCCAGACTGTGCCTTACTCGACTAGCACTGCGCATTTCTAGAAGCGAAGGCTCTGCCTTCCTTCCAGAAATTGCGCTAGTCTAGCCCAACACTGACCTCCAAGCTTGCATTACGCAATTCTTAGAGGCAATGTCCTGCTGGCCCAAGAGACCGCGCAATGCAGTTTGTTGGTTGCATGTCACTGCTGACTGAAATTGCGCATTGCGCAGTTTCAGTCCTCGGCGGGCCAGGCTGGACAGTGTATTCTGCAGTTCCAGCAGTCAATCAGCCTCACGACAACCTGGACTGTGCCTTGCACATTTTTGGCAGTCAGTCTCCCAGCCTCCCAGTGAAAACTGCACAATCTTCACAGGTAGTCACACAGGTATGTTGCATGTCAGTCCTCTAGATTGTTTTGGTTTTCGACTAACAAATTGCTTGTCATGAGTGTTTCTATGTCTCTAGGTATCCCAGGTGTTCGTCTGCCTCTCAGCAGCATAGTTACAATAGCTTCCAGGAGAGCAGAGTCGAAGACATCGCTCAGAGCACACTTGGGGATGCAGTCGATCAAGTGTCTGAACTTGCCTGTCTATGAAGACATCAAGTTGTTCATGGACAAGGATATCAAGATGAAATGGCAACAGCGTCACAGCGAGCAGCACCATTAGCAATAGCAAAAGGTAGCACACGTGCACGCGACGAATGCAAGAGGAAGGTTATTGACAACACAAAAGCGAAGCAAAGCTGCCAATCCAAAGCAAATCCACTCGTTACGAAAGCAGCTTTGGAGATTGAAGTTATGAGGTGACAGGGCGGCACGAAGATCGCGCGAAGGCAAAGAGAGAAACAGAGGAGTTTCATGTGCTGAAGCGGCAACTCAAGGAAGAACATGAGCTACACAAACGAGAGATTGAGTTGCAACATGAACAAGTACAGCAGGGGGGCACAACATGCACAGACGGATGAAACTGCGCCCGTACAAGTTATAGATCCATCCCAGTAGCGGGCATGGAGTAGACAAGGTGAGCAGTGTTGTTGATCGCATGTAAGGGAATTTAGCAGCATGGATATCATTATGCGCACGCATGCGATCCCACCCATTTGGCACACTCACGGAGGCGAAGACAAGAAGCAAGTCCGACTGGAGCTGAACATGTACTTCGATAAGTTGATGCGCATGGTCACTGGCACACACTTGGAGATCAGCATAGACACTATGCATCAGTATGTTGTTGGTCTAACCACACTCAAGACGATGATGCGCATATTATCAAATGAGTTGGAAAGGGGGGCCATATCAGTGTACCCGGATGTAACGGAGGCAAGAGTTCGCTTTCAGCAGGATGTCACCATTGAGCACACAGACACCATCACGGACGACCAAGCTTGGCATCAGTTCGCCACCATCGACCATCACAAGGATGTCAAAGAGTTGGTCTCACCACAACGGTCCGAGTGTCAGTGATGTCTTGCATGGCTTGCTCAAGGCATTTTGTCTCACATGGGTACATGTGCAGATTGCATGTAACGTCTTGTCGAGTGGAAGTTCAAGTGCCAATAGTTGAATGTAACAGTCATAGAGTAGTTAAAGAGTCATGAGGATAGATGAACGGTCACAAAGGGGAATGTCAAGGGTCACCCCACCCTTTGCTATAAATAGTCCCTCATAACTCATTGTATAGGCTTTTGGTCAGCCAAGGTTCCAATAGGAGAATCTTAGAGAAAGCTTGGACAGTATTGTAACGAGCCTTGGCTTCTCCACTATGCAGAGCTAGTATATCTATTTGGAATAGCAGGCAGCAGTGACTATAACATTCCGTTGTCGGAACTAGTGGTTGGTCATGGTTGTATTGTATGACTGGAACTTTCACTTCTTAATATAATAGAGCCAGCACATTTCATGCATATGTCGTATTGTATTTCAGGTATCTTGTTTACTCTAAATGATATATGTATTTGTTTGCTTACGCATGCATGTATGGCTATTTTCTGTATATGTATGTATGAATCTTACTGAAATGTGTTGTTGGTTTAACCAACACTTTGGATTGCTAGCTTACTTGTCTTCCAATTTGTGATGCATCTTTGCTCGTGTGTTCCCTTCTTAACTCCGTGCTTTCACAAGTTTCCAAGGGGCGAACTCACCTCACCCTCCATGTATTAGAACCGTTCATGCACCTTCCTTGACTTGATGCATATGTCACACCCTTGCTACCAACGAGGACACCTTACTTGCCTCTACGCACAACCGCGGTAAAGGTGATACTGCACAACCCATTGTTGGGACTCCTACACTAAACGATTCGAGGTCTAGTTGGGACTTCTTACCAGGGAGATCCCCTAACATGTTGGCGAGTCCAGCACCGTCAACACCATATAAATACTGAAATAAACACAAATGCAGTCTCAACCATCTACAGATCATCAACTGAAAGAAATAGAAAATTACACAAGGGACACCGTTATTTTTGGACAATCATCCATCGAAAAACCCAACTTGGGAAAACCAGTGCAGCAGTTTTGAGGGTTTTATTATTAAGCAGCTTTCTTGAGTACAACTGGGTGCCAAACTGGCCCACCCGACAGAGAAATCAATCTGGCAGTAATAACTCTCTTCGGAAGCAAATATTCCGCAAATTTGCTCCACGATAGTCTCTCTGACGCCTCTCTGAGGCTCTGTGTTAGCCCCCTTGGCCTCTGTGTCAGCCTAGAACCCTCTGCGTCAGCCTACAGATGCTTTGTGTTGGCTCTCTGGCCCTTTGCGTCACCCACACAGGCCCTCTAACCCTCTGCGCAGTCACTCTGGCCCTTTGCGTGGCTCCAGTTGGCTCTGCGTAGCCTTCTCTGCCTCTGCGTTGATCTCCCAGCACTATCTTTGCCTCTCTGCTATGCACTCATTGCCCCCCACTGCAACTTTGATCATTGGTTTGATTTCTCTCAGCAAACACCGCTCCAGAAAATCAAACTAACTAATCAACTTGGTGTATCTCCAACTGACCCTCAAGCCTCCTCTTATACTTTTTTCTATTGAGTCTTCAACAATCGAGATTAAATCTCTAATCAACGGCTAAAATTAGATTTGGCTTGATCCATGTCATTTAGAACCTTCTCACCCAGCTTTATATTAACACCCATTAATATTTTTATTTTCCTAAGATTAGACTTAGGAAACCATTAAAAATATTAATTATTTTAATGTCTCTCTAAGCGGGTGGAATTTCCCCAAACCATTTCTGGGCCTTGGAGATCACATGTGCTTTAGCCTCTCCACCAATTTTCATGGCTAGAGCACATTCGATGCTACCCCAAATCAACACTCCTTAGCGAGGAATGTGCTCTACTACTGCTCCACCACTAAACATCACTCTGATCATCCGGCATTGTTACCTGTGTTGATGCTTGGCCTGCTGCCCAACATCCTCTGCACTGTTGCATCCTGTACTACTGCCCATGGATCTACCACTGCCACTGCCATTGCTACATCTGTACGGTAGCTCCCTCTGCATCCGTGTTGTTGTTGGTCCTTCCTCCCAACACTGCATCTGCACTGCAGCCCTCTCTCATCATGTTGCATCGTGTTGCCCATAGCACTACCATTGCCACTGTTGCACTGCAACTCAGTTACTGAGACGATGATAATTGATCTACCCAACTACTGACATCCTCGTCAGGCTAGAAGCCCTCCTGATGTTGAAGCTCTCTCTAGTGCTATCATGTGCTCCCTATGCTACCTTTGTGTTGCTGCATTAACGTTGTGCCTCTCGCACTGTTGCAAACAGCTTTATGCCTTCCTACACTGTTGCAACCTCCTATGTGCCTCTCGCACTGTTGCAAACCTCTCTGCATTGTCAAGGACTATAGCACTCTAGAACTGTTCTGTCGCTCCATCCGCATCTTGCTTCTACCGACATCCATCAGCCTGCTACTATCTCTCGGGGCTCCCGTAGCCAAATATGATCCAAGAGTTTGGGTACCTCAAGAATCCTGCCCCACATCTCATGTAGTCCTCCTTACTACAAATCAATGTCGCCCCACCTCTTCTCTAGAGGTACATCAGCACTCATGGCACAATCGTCATCTGTCTCTACCTTCTTCTCCGCCTTAGTCGGCGTTGCCTTGGAGTCAGAAGCCTCTCCCTTATTCTTCTTCCTAGGACACTGGGTTGCATAATGGCCCAGCTCCCGACAATGGAAGCACTTTATCTTGGAGATGTCCTTCTTCTTCCTCTTCCCTTACTATCTCACACATGCCAGAGTCGCATCCTCTTCCTCTTCTTTCTTGATTCGACCTTCTTTGTTGCTACTTCCCGCCTTGGTTAGCCGTCTGATCTCTTCTTGGCGAAGAGTTGCCCACAATTCTTCCCATCGTGGAAGAGTCACTCTACCCAAAATGCTTTGGATGAATGTCTCCCACTCCTCGGAGACTGCGTTCAGGGCGATCCTCACCATTAACTCCTGATCCGGCATGGCCCCTATGGAAGTCAGTTGGTCCCTAATCTCCTGCAACCTGTTGAGGAAGTGATCTATCTCCTCCCCCTTCTGCATTTGATACGACCGCAACTGATTCTCCAGTAGCATCTTCTTTTGCATGGAAGTGCCCTAATACAATGTCGTTAAGGTATCCCACATCTCCTTTGCTGTATTCTTCTCAGCGATATGTTGAACTACATGATCCTTGACCCTCTCAAGGATTATGCACTTTGCCTTGGCCATTGCATCCTCATACTTTTCGTTATCAACTGGGTCGACTGGGATAGCCACAGTTCTCATGGCGAAGGCTTTGATGCGATGTCTATCCAGAATAGACAAGATCCTTGCCTTCTAGATGACAAAGTTGGACACCCCGTCCAACCTGTCCTAATCCCTCAGTCCATTCATTTCCATCTCTGTCTTCTCTTCAACTCCCTCTGAGTCTCTACTTCCCTCCTAGAAGTTCTCTTCTAGACTCCCTCTAAGTCTCGATTTCCCTCTTGGAAACCCTCTGTTAGACTCCCTCTATGTAATATTCCTAATTAGCCATGGCTAATTGGAATATTCGATTTTGCTCAATTTTTGCCTTCTATAGTTATTTATAAATAAAAAGTGAGAAAGGGGACATAACTCACTTTTAGAATAAAAGTCACTTCCTAGTAGCACAACGTTGTGACTTAAAGGGGAGCCAAGGGGGCCAAAGGGGGACGCAGAAATGGAGCCCACATAGACACTTGGAGGGACTGCGCAGAAGGAAAGAAACACGTGGCAAAAGAGGAATTACAATGGAGGAGGTGAGCCTTGGGATTGAGAGAGGCAAAGGCTATAAAGGAGAGAGAAGCCCCCTCATTTGGATCATTCGATTATGTGCATTGTGAGCTAGTCATTTCGACTTAGAGCACGCTCGATGTTTAGCTAGTCTGCAGCACTATTTAGTGCATCGAGTGTCTCCGTTCGGAGATCTCACCCTTAGCCCTGGGGGACTTCGAGTGCCTACTCGGGCAAGGTATTTCCATCAGTATTTTTGCAGTAGTTTCAACAGCATTTTGGGCAGGAGGATTGAGCATCTTGGGATGACTGTGCAGCACTGAGAGGGATGACACAGTTCTTTCTGGCAGGAATTTTGGATAGGGGTTTTGCAGGAGGATTTATGCTAGGTGATTGAGCAAGGGACCAGCCCTTGCATACTGGAGGATTTTCGGCACAGTTTCAGGCAGAGTTCTAGAGGGGTTTCTTCAGTGGCAGCGCAGAGCATTGAGGAACTGCGTAAATCCCCAAGGGGGTGATTTTCGGAGTTCGGCCATTCCAGAAAAGCTTTCTGGGTTTTTCTGAGTTTCTTGAGTAGAGTCCGATTCCAGAGTTTCAGCTTTTTCTGAGGAGGAGAACAGCTCCAAACCCTCATTTGATTTTCAGCGGCAGCACAGCAGTTTTCCAACAGCTGGGACGCAGTTCAAAGAGAAGCCATTCCTTTGCTATTCTGAATGTATTTCTTCACTTGCCTTGTGCAAGTTGAGGTGCCATCTTCTTGATCACCTCCTGTACTCATTTTCCTACTGAGTATAATAAAAAATTTTAGTATTTCTCGCTGCATTTCTTGAGTATCTGTTTATATTTCATATATACACTATTGTTGTTGCACTACTGTTATTATATCTCTGTGATTTTCTCGGCTACTATACCACTTGTACGTTTTTCTAGTTGAGACTTTGCTAGGGTTTAAGGAATATTCCAGGTTAGGGATATTACAGTGGTATCAGAGCATACATCTGGCTCAGCCTGTGGAGCTAGCAATCTATGACACCGGGGGAAAAGCCCTACATTTGTTACAGAGGTAGGAGATACATAGACACTGGGCGTAGGTTGGAGAATACCTACGGAAAGGGAGACTGTGTTCCGGTGGTGGACATAGAACAAGAGGAGCCTGTGGTGGACGCAGAGCAGAGGGATCCGATGGCAGACGAGGACGGGAAGAGATTTGCGGATATGCTCCTCAAATCAATGCAGGATCTATCGAGGCAGATTGAGGTGACGGGGCAAAGATTCACGACAGTAAAGGTCAGACAGCGTGAGAGCCCACGGGTTTTTCAGATTGGGGAGGGATCGAGTGCATCCCATCATTTGCCAGAGCAGCGTGATACTGCGCAGTAGGTGGCTTCACATGCCCCTACACGCTCTACCATGCCCACGTTCTTAGGAGCAGACACAGGGGCCGGAGCCCAGCAGGAGGCAGAGCCCAGTCATATGGACGATTATTTTGCAGAGTACTAGGCCTATGGCAGGAGTTCAAGGAAGCCCTCTCATTCAGAGACTTTGTTTAGCTCCAGCGAGATAGTAGACCCTGCAACTATCACAGAGGGTACCGGCATTACCATGATGGTGACACCCATCGTGCAGCGAGTAGATTCCACTTGCCTACTTTTGATGGTTCATCAAACAGTTCGACAAAGTCTTGGGGGGAGAAGCTGAACATCTATTTCCAGCTTAACCAGATTTCGGAGACAGAGGCCATCAAGGTGGCAACATTGCATTTGGATGGTGAGGCCCAGGATTGGTGGTTCCATGGGATGGTTACACTCGGACACTCCACTGTGACGACATATGTCGAGTTCACCAGGAGATTGATGGAACGATTTGATCGGAGGGATCCAGAGCAGCATTTTGTTGAGCTAACGAGGCTCAAACAGACAAGGAGCCCAAAGACCTAGATTGCAGAGTTCTTGAGGATCTCAGTGATGGTGCCAGATCTATCCACGGCACGGAGGATCTATATCTATGTTGAGGGGTTAGCAGAGCCACTTCGGGGTTTAGTCTGATCCACTAGACCAGCTACACTCCAGGATGCTATTAGCAGAACCCGGGACTTACAGGATGTCTTACCCAGGACCCGGACACCTTACCCCCAGAGACAGACTTTCCAGTCTAAGGGGAAGAATGTGAGGATTCCACCTCCAAAGGGGAATCCAGGACGAGTACAGATTGACGATGACGCCAGGAGAGAGCTGAAGAAGAAGCGGTTTTGCTTCACCTGTTAGGAGCCGTGGGCACCAGGACATAGATGTGCTGCTGGCAAAGCACATTTTATTAAGGTCTTCTCCGAGAGCAGTGGGGAAGAGGATGATGAGAATGATGTGGAGGCAGGAGATACTCATGCCGTGCAAGGGCTTTTGCCACCTCCATCGCCAGCAGCAGGTGGTGCATCTTTTGCACCTACCAGAGGGGCCCTTGCAGCATTGCGAGGAGTTCCCAAGTATCTGACGCTACGCATATGGGGGATAGTATGTGGCCAATGAGTATCAATTGTGGTGGACAGTGGGGCAACCCACAACTTCATCGATGCACAGATGGTTGAGCGGAGAGGTATACAGACAGAGAACTTTGATGGGTTTTCAGTTTTGGTCCCAGGAGATCAGACCATGATGTGTGCTCGTTATGTTCCAGAGCTATCAGTGACGATGGGCACCTACACATTGACTAACCACTTTTTTGTGGCCGATATTCTGGACACCAACATGATACTAGATGTTCAGTGGCTCATCACTCTAGGGAAGGTCACGACAGATTGGAAGACCCTAGAGATGGAGTGGGATGATGAGAAGACAGGGTGGCATGAGAAGATACGTGGACAACACACATATCCGCCTCAGACTGTTTCGGTTCATCGGATGGAGGTAGCGTTCCGGAAGGGAGACGTAGAGTGGGCAGTAGAGCTGCGTGCATCAAAGGTAGGGAATACAGGGCGAACGGTACATCCGGAGATACAGTCCATCCTTGACCGGTATGCCATACTGTTTGGGGAGATTCCGCCAAGACAGCGACCAGACCAGGGGTTTGAGCACACCATCGAGCTTGAGCAGGGCATACAGGCAGTGATTACCACCCCCTATAGGCACCCCAAGGCCTATCGGGATGAGATTAAGCAGGCTATCCAGGGGTTTCTGACTCTTGGGCACATTCGGCCGAGCACGAGTCCTTTCGCTTCTTCCGTGGTGTTGGTGAAGAAGAAGGACGACACATTGAGGATGTACATTGACTACAAGGCCCTGAACAAGAAGACATTGAAGAATAGGTACCCCATACCCAGGATTGACGAGTTGATGGATGAGTTGAGAGAAGCACGATTCTTCTCAAAGATTGATTTGAGATCTGGGTACCATCAGATTCGCATGAGGGAGCAAGACATTCCCAAGACCGCCTTCAGGTGTCACTATGGGCACTTTCAGTTCTTGGTGATGCCCTTTGGGCTAACCAACGCCCCCGCCACATTTCAGTCCTGCATGAATCACATCTTCCGCGGTCACTTGAGGAAGTTTGTGTTGGTATTCTTTGATGACATTCTCATTTACAGCAGGACTTGGGAGGAGCATCTCTAGCACATTGAGACAGTGTTGTGTATCTTGCAGGAGCAGCAGTTCTATGCCAAACTCTCCAAGTGTGAGTTTGGGTTGACGAAGATGTTGTATTTGGGGCACATCATAGGGGTGGACGGAGTGAGAGTCCACGAGGAGAATATCAGGGCCATTAGAGAGTGGCCAGAGCTGAGAAACGTGACAGAACTCCGGGGGTTCATTGGCATTTGTACTTACTACCGGAAGTTTGTCAAGAGTTTCTCACAGCTTGTTGCACCCCTGACAGATTTGACGAGGAAGGGGGCTTTCAGTTGGTCGGATACAACGCAACGAGCCTTTGACAGGCTCAAGGAGGTTATGACCAGCTGCCTAGTGCTTGCATTGCTAGATTTCACGCAACTATTTGTTTTGGAGTGTGACGCATCGGGAGAGGGGATCGGCGCAGTATTGATGCAGGGAGGTCACCCTATAGCCTATGAGAGCCGGAAGCTCCTTCCACATGAGAGGTTGTATCCTATATACGACAAGGAGAAGTTGGCCATCATGCATGCATTGGCCAAGTTTCGGCAATATTTAGTGGGTAACAGGTTTAGGGTGAGGACTGATCACAACAGCCTTAGATTCTTTTTGGAGCAGAAGCAGCTACAGGAGAGGCAGCAGAAGTGGATCAACAAGATCCAAGCATATGACTTTGACATTGAGTATGTCAAGGGTAAGAACAACGTGGTAGCAGATGCTCTTTCATGTAGACCAGCCACGTTGTCTCTTATGAGCTTGGACACAGACTGGAGGGCTCAACTCTTAGTAGAGTACTCCAAGGACAGGTTTGCATGTGAGGTTCTTGATGGGCAGGTGGCAGATGACAGGTACAAGGTGGTCGATGAGATCACCTATTACAGGGACCGGATCTTTTTGACTGAGGGGTCTCAGCTCAAGAATAAGATACTAAAGGCATCACATGATTCACCTTTGGCAGGCCATCAAGGGTTTACCAAAACCTACAGGGCCATTAGAGAGAGGTTCTCATGGAAGGGCCTCAAGGAGGATGTACTCCAGCATATCCGGGAGTGCAATGTTTGCTAGAGGAACAAGGGAGAGATGAGCCATCCCGTGGGATTATTGAAGCCTCTTCCCATTTCGGAGGGGAAATGGGAGAGTATTTCGATGGACTTCATCACAGGGTTGCCCATGGTACAGGGCAAGGATTGTATCTTTGTCGTCATTGATCGACTGAAAAAGTATGCACATTTTTTTGCCATATCCGCACACTATACAGCAGCATAGGTGGCTGAGCTATTCTTTAGAGAGATCTTCAGGCTACATGGTCTTCCTAAGACCATCGTCAGTGACAGGGACAGTCGTTTCATGGGCAAGTTTTGGCAGGAGCTTTTCCGGTTGGTGGGGACAGAGTTGACACCAAGTACCAGTTATCACCCACAGACGGATGGACAGACAGAGATAGTAACGAGTGGCTGGAGGGCTACTTGTGTAACTATGTCAGTGGGCAGCAGTGAGCATGGCTGAAGTGGCTGCATCTGAGGGAGTACTGCTACAACACTACACATCACATGTCCATTGGTATGTCACCATTCTATGCCTTATATGCTAATCATCCTTTATCCTTTGCTGACGTGATGTTTGGTGATAGCAACACTCCTAGAACCAAGATTTGGATCCAAGAGAATCAGGATATCCTTCGAGCTCTTAAGGATAACATGGCTACAGCACAGAATCAGCAGAAGCTCTATGCCAACAGGGGTCGGGTGGAGAGACAGTTTGAGGTAGGGGACATGGTCTACCTACGATTAGAGCCATACCAACAGTCGTCACTGAAGCAGAAGGGGGCTAAGAAGCTCAAGCCCCGCTTTTATGGGCCATACAGGGTGATACGCAGGATTGGACAGGTTGCATATGAGTTGAAGCTGCCCCAAGGCAGCAAGATTCATAACGTTTTTCATGTATCATGCCTGAAGAAGGCATTGGGGCAGCAGGTGACAGTGACAGATGAGCTACCACCCATGGATGATGAGGAGCATTTGGTGTTGTAGCCAGAGGCTATTATTGATACCAAGGAGAGGCAACTGTGGAGCAGGACGGTCCGACAATTCTTGGTGAGGTGGAAGAATTTGCCGGATGAGGATGCCACTTGGGAGAGTGAGAAAATCTTGCCGCATCCATCACTTCAGTTGCTTGAGGACAAGCAACATTTTGCCGGGGAGACTGTAATATTCCTAATTAGCCATGGCTAATTGGAATATTCGATTTTGCTCAATTTTTGCCTTCTATAGTTATTTATAAATAAAAAGTGAGAAAGGGGACATAACTCACTTTTAGAATAAAAGTCACTTCCTAGTAGCACAACATTGTGACTTAAAGGGGAGCCAAGGGGCCAAAGGGGGACGCAGAGATGGAGCCCACATAGACACTTGGAGGGACTGCGCAGAAGGAAAGAAACACGTGGCAAAAGAGGAATTACGTTGGAGAAGGTGAGCCTTGGGATTGAAAGAGACAAAGGCTATAAAGGAGAGAGAAGCCCCCTCATCTAGATCATTCAATTATGTGCATTGTGAGCTAGTCATTTCGACTTATAGCACGTTGGTTGTTTAACTAGTCTGTAGCACTGTTTAGTGCATCGAGTGTCTCCGTTCGGAGATCTCACCCTTAGCCCCGGGGGACTTCGAGTGCCTGCTCGGGCAAGGTATTTCCATCAGTATTTTTGCAGTAGTTTCAACAGCATTTTGGGCAGGAGGATCGAGCATCTTGGGATGACTGCGCAGCACTGAGAGGGATGACGCAGTTCTTTCTGGAAGGAGTTCTGGATTGGGGTTTTGCAGGAGGATTTTTGCTGGGTGATTGAGCAAGGGACCAGCCCTTGCATACTGGAGGATTTTCGGCAGAGTTTTAGGCAAAGTTCTAGAGGGGTTTCTTCAGTGGCAGCACAGAGCATTGAGGAACTGCGCAAATCCCCAAGGGGGTGATTTTCGGAGGTCAGTCATTCCAAAAAAGCTTTCTGAGTTTTGCTGGGTTTCTTGAGTAGAGTCTGATTGCAGAGTTTCAGCCTTTTCTGAGGAGGGGAACAGCCCAAAACCCTCATTTGATTTTCATCAGCAGCAGCAACACGGCAGTTTTCCAGCAGCTGAGACGCAGTTCAAGGAGAAGCCATTCCTTTGCTATTATGAGCGTATTTCTTCACTTGCGCAAGTTGAGGTGCCATCTTCCTGATCACCTCCTGTACTGATTTTCCTACTCAGTATAATAAAATGGCTTAGTATTTCTCGCTGCATTTCTTGAGTATCTATTTATATTTCATATATACACTATTGTTGTTGCACTACTGTTATTATATCTCTATGATTTTCTCGGCTACTATATCACTTGTACGTTTTTCTAGTTAAGACTTTGCTGGGGTTTAAGGAATATTCCGAGTTATGGATATTACACTCAGAGTCTTGATTTCCCTTCTAGAAATCCTTCTGCCAACAGTCGAATCGCTCCTCTCCGATCCCCTTTGCTCCTGCAACACTGATCTAGATTTCTTGGCTAGAAATCCACCTAGGTAGCGACTCCCTCTACCTTGGTTCTGTCCCATTAGGTATTGTTCTACTTCGACTATAACAATACGCCACCAGCTTCACAATCCACAATCTGCCCACGCCTCCTAAGCCCTATCAGCGGAAACACTGACCCACTTAGCTCTGCGCAATCCCGAAAAGGTTGAATCGCTCCTCTGGCCAACTGCGTCATTCCTACCTGGCTAAGCAAGATGACATGGCTCTTCGTGAGCCTCTTCTACCTTCGTCTTCCTCTGTGCTGGCCCTCTCTCTGGCTCGAAATGATGACGCAGACCCTTTGTGTCACTCCTTATCTACTACTTTCTGCTTAGCAACAACTTCTGTCTCTCGGGACATCTATTTTTGCTGCAAATTTTCTGGTTTAGCTGGTGCCTTAAGCTCTCTTGTGATCTGCAACGCTCTGATACCATGTTGAAATTTCTACGTTTAACCTGCTAGAAATTTTCTTGCACTATTTGGTTTATTTCACCTACTTGTTTAATTACTGAACAAGTTATTTAACCATATAAATATTGAAATAAACACAAATGCAGTCTCAACCATCTACAGATCATCCACTGAAAGAAATAGACAAACACACAAGGGACACCATTATTTTTGGACAATCGTCCCCGGAAAAACCCAACTTGGGAAAACCGGTGCAGCAGTTCTGAGGGTTTTATTACTAAGCAGCTTTCTTGAGTACAACAGGGTGCCAAACTGGCCCACCCGACGGAAAAATCAATCTGGCAGAAATACCTCTCTTTAGAAGCAGATATTCGGCAAATTTGTTCCATGACAATCTCTCCAATGCCTCTCTGAGGTTCTGCGTCAGCCCTCCTGTCCTTTACATCATCCTAGAACCCTTTGCGTCAGCCTACAGATGCTCTACACTGGCTCTCTGGCCCTCTGCGTCACCCACGCAGGCCCTCTGGCCCTCTGCGCAGTCACTCTAGCCCTCTGCGTGGCTCCTATTGGCTCTGTGTAGCCTTCTCTGCCTCTGCGCTAGTCTTCCGGCACTATCTCTACCTCTCTGCTCTGCACTCGCTACCCCTTTCTGCAACTCTCATCACTGGTTCGATTTCTCTCTGCAAACCCCGCTCCAGAAAATCGAATTGACTCATCAACTTGGTGTATCTCCAACTGACCCTCAAGCCTCCTCTTATACTTTTTTTGTTGAGTCTTCTTCAATGGCCGAGATTAAATCTCTAATCAATGGCTAAGATTAGATTTGGTTTGATCCATGTCATTTAGAACCTTCTCACCCAGTTTTATATTAATACCCACTAATATTTTTATTTTCCTAAGTTTAGACTTTGGAACCCATTAAAAATATTAATTATTTTAATATCTCTTTAACTGGGGGGATTTCCCCAAACCATTTATGGGTCTTGGAGATCTCATGTGATTTAGCCTCTCCGCCAATTATCATGGCTAGAGCACATCCGATGCTACCCCAAATCAATAAGCTCCAAGTTCAATTCTCAAATAATCAACTCATATTTTCCTTGAGCTCCCTTCTTTCTTTTTATAATCATTTATTCCTCTTAGAATACCAGGGATGGTTGGAAATACCATGGGTCACATTATTTTTACCATCCTCCTATTTAATTATTTAATGTTTTTAAAATGTTGTCTTTTAAGTTTTAATTATAATGTCATCAAGTAGTTAAACTAGTTGATCCATTTTTTCTCCGACTATAACCTACGGGAATCAAGATAGGCTACTAAGTCGATCCCTTATGCTATTATGCTTTGTAAAGAGACATTACAATCCTCCCTTCCTGAAATTGCTTGCCCTCAAGCAACTGCAAGTTGGGATGCCACGACACTTGTTCTCCTTCCCATGTATCATCTTTTATTGGCAAGCCTTTCCAACAGACTAGGTACTCCTTGATGGTTTTGCTTCTTAATCTCTTTTCCCTAGCATCCAAGGTTTCCTCGGGAGTTAAAATTAATTTCCCTTCCTCATCCAATGGAGATAATACTGTGGAACTTGTGACCTGTTGCCTGAGAACCTTCTTGAGGCATGATACGTGAAACACATTGTGGATCTCGCTCTCCTCGAGTAGTTCTAGTTCATAAGCCACCTCTCCAATCTTCCATATGACTCTATAGGGTCCATAAAATCAAGGCTTCAACTTTTCTAATTCGCTCCTCTTTAGAGAGGACTACCTATATGGTTGCAAGCACAGGTAAACTAAATCCCCCTCCTGAAAACTGCACTCAATGATGTTGTCGTTTGCTTACATCTTCTATTGATTCTATGCACTCTACAAGTTTTCTTTAAGGACTTTGAGAATATCCTGGTTTTCCTGCAACCAATCCTTGCCTTTGGCGCCCTATTGTCCCCGAAATCCATCTCAATAAATGAAGGAGCATCATACCCATATAGTGCTCGAAATGGTGTCATACCAATGGACATATGATAAGTAGTATTGGAGCAGTATTCCCCCAAGTCCAACCATCGGATCCATGTCTTTTGTTGGCCGCCACAATTCCACCAATTTGTTTTTTATTTCTATCTGGCCATATTCTGTGGATGATAACTAGTGATCAGGGTCAACTTTGTCCCTACCAATTTAAACAATTCTTGCTAGAAGGAACTAAGAAATTGGCTATCGCTATTGCTGACAATATGTTTGGGTACTCCATGTAACCTCAAAATCTCCCTAAAAAATAATTATGCTACTTGCCCTACTATGTAGTCTAATGAGATGGCCATGAAGTGCGCAAACTTAGTCAATTTGTCAACTACCACTAGGATGCAATCGTTGCCTTGTACCCTTAGAAGCCCTATGATGAAATCCATGGAAATACTCCTACCATTTTTTATTTGGGATAGGCAATCACTGTAACAATCTTGTGGGATAAGTATGTTCAGCCTTGTTCTGTTGGTAGGTAGAACACTTAGTCACATGCCTCCATACATCGTCTTTGAGGCCCTTCCAAGAGAATATTTCCCTAACCTGTAGATATGTTTTGAAATATCCCTGATGACCAGCTAGAGATGAATCATGACAGCCTTCATGGCTTTTCTTTGAGCCTCAACTCAAAGACTAAATAAATCTTGCCTTTGTAGAGAATGATGTCATTTACTACCCTATACCTGTCATCCTGGACCATTCATCCATCAACTCGAACGGAAAGAAAAAAATTGTGATATACTTGAAAAGTGCCTTCCAATCGATAGCGATCTCCATGTGAGAACATGTTGTTGCTTTCCTCGAGAGGGCATTCGTTACCACATTCTTTTTCCCCTTAATATATTTAATGTCAAAATCATAGCCTTGTATCTTACTAACCCATTTTTGCCACCTCCCTTTCAAATCTTTCTGCTCTAAGAAGTACCTCAAACTGTTATGGTTCGTTTTGAACACGAACTTTCCACCCACCAAATATTGTTTGAATTTGGCCAATGTGTGCATCATGGCAAGCATTTCCTTATCATAGATGGAATAAAGTCTCTCCAGCTCCCTTAGCTTCTAGCTCTTGAAAGTTATTGTGTGTTTATCCTGCATTAACATGGCCCCTTTGCCTTCTCCTCATGCATCGCATTCAATACAAAGGAGTGAGAGAAGTAAGGAAGTGCTAGGGCTAGGTAAGTGCTCGTCACGTCCTTGCACCTCTCAAAAGTTTGTTGTCTCCCTTTAGTCCATCTAAAAGCTCCATTTTTTGTTAAGTTTGTTAAGGCTGCCACCTCTATGAATATCTTATAACAAATCGCCAATAGTAGTTTCTTATGTCCATAAATCCTCGTAGCAATGTGAGAGTCTTAAGCATTGGCAAATAGAGTATAGCCTGAATCTTTTCTTGGTGCACATGTTCTCCCTGCACACTGATAATATGTCCTAGATACAGAATATACTTCATTCCAAATTCATATTTGGACTCCTTAGCAAAAAGGGATTGTTCCTCTAGTATGCTCAACACTTCATCTAAGTGTCTAAGGTGCTCCTCCCAAATCTTTCTATATATGAGATCATCAAAAAATACTAATATAATCTTGTACACCAGTTTCCTAAAATTATGGTTCATGCATGACTAGAAGGTTGCAGGTGTGTTGGTTAAACCAAACGGCATGACCAAGAATTCATAGTGTCCATAATGACAACTGAAAGCGGTCTTATGAACATCCTGCTCACATACCTTGATCGCGTGATATCTTGATCGTAAATCGATTTTTGAGAAATAAGTTGCCCCATGTAGTTCATTCAATAGCCCATTGATCCTAGGTGTTGGCTACCTGTTCTTGATTGTCCTCTTGTTCAGGGCCCTATAATCTATACACATCCTCAAGGACCCATCCTTTTTAACCAGCACGACTAAAGAGACAAATGGGCTGAAGCAAGGCCTTATGTGCCCCATATCCAATAACTCCTTGATAGTCTTCTCAATCTCTTCCTTCAATATTTTGGGATGCTTGTAAGGAATTGTTATAACTGGTTTCACCCCTTCCTCTACTTCTATAGTGTGCTCAAATCCCCTGTGAGGAGATCTTCTTGGTGGAACCTCTCCAAATACCTTTTGATGCCTGCTCAATAATGCTTGCATATCCTCAGGGTAATTTATGTTGCCATCTAGAGATTTTTGTATCATTAGAGGAAATTTTAGCCTAAAAGTAGTCATGAAATTTTCATGTAATTTCCATGTCATAATATGTAAACCAATCAAAATCCTTTAAATTTAAAAAGAGATACATGTCTTAAATAATTTTAAATTGTTTAATTTGGCTATCCGTCAAATATTTTATTATCAATTTTGGTATCGGTGAAATATTTTATTATTAATTTTGGTATTTGTGAAATAATTTATTAATATTATTTACATACCTTACCCATATGAATTAGAATATCAAAAAAGTTGTTAATGCAATGTAAATATTGATATTAGTGAAAAAATATAAATTAAAAAAGCGGTCCCATTTGAGAATAATAACCATCCCTAGAAAAACACCAAAAAAATAGTTAAATATAAAATGTATAGACAATTAAATATAAAATATAAATATAGACAATTATAGTTAAATATAGAATAGTTAAATAGTTAAATGGTTAAAAATGAGTTAAATAGTTAAATATAGTTAATATAAAATAATTAAATAGTTAAAAAAATAGTTAGATATTTAAAATAGTTAAATAGTTAAAAAAACGTGGTCTAAACAGACCAAACTTTTGCCTAGAAAAAGTTAACCTTTTGGCAGATTTTTGGCTAAATCTGGTCGGAATTTTTAAAAAACCAGGTTACAGTTGTCATGGAATTTCGGGTGCTCCGGTGGTTTTTGATGATGCTAAATCCATTTCTAGTGTTAATATTGTGATTAAAAGAATAAACATTTAAGATTTTGCAATCCAAAATTTACCAAATTCCAGCCAAAAAATATATTTAAGGCAAAATTGTGGCCTTAATAGACAACATCATTAAAAAAAACACAAAAAATAGTTAAATATAAAATAAATATAGACAATTATTTTACTAAAAGTGCCATATATTGAGGAATTTCGATAAAAGTAAAAAAATAAAAATAGTATATTAAAAAAATGTATTAAATCTCGTGCTAATAAATATTATGGAACATATATAAAAGTAAAAGTAATATTACAAAAATTGTCTACATAGCATTTTTTATTAATTTCTTGATTTTTCCTTAGGAGGCCACTTTTAGGCTGAAATTTCCTCTAATGTGTCAACCTACATTTTGCTACCCATGACATCTTGTTGACTGAGGCAACACTTGGAGCACCATTGGTCATCCCTTGCAACAATACTCTTTGTCCATCAGTTGCGACAAACTCCATCTCCATGGTTCGATAGTCCTCCAATGTCAACCTATGGAAATAAGCCAACGGACCCCTAACACCAGATTGGTGTCAAATAACTCAAACAAATAGAAATCATCAATAAGGGAATAATTCCCCATCTTGAGCTCCATTGTGGGATCCTCCTGTACATGCCAAGAGACAACCACCTACCACTTCGACATAAAATCCCTTGAACTCTTTTGTAATAAGACACCTTTTGGCTACCCAGCATGCGTCTATGAAATTGTGGGTGGAACCCCCATTGATAAGGACGATCACTTGTTGGCCCAACATAACCCCTCTAACTCTGAAAGTGTTATACCTAGGAACACAACAAATTTGGCAATAGCAGCCCCCTTTATTTGCTTCTGCGGTGGTTCTTTGTCGCTACTGCTATGCCCATTATCTGGGATGGCCTTTGGTTCCTTCTCTTCTTCGTTGTCTAATAGCACCTCTATATCGTGGACCTTACCTTCCACCATGCATCTATGTCATCGTACCCATGGTTCCTTGCAACTGAACCAAAGCTTTTTCCTCCCTAATTCATCCCTAGGGTCTTCCACTTTTCCCTTACCTTGCCACAATTTCTTCTCTGTCTTTTTGAGGAGGAATGAATTTTATCAGGGCCCTTTCTGGAACTGCATTGTAATGTCCCCAAATTTTGGATTGCCTTGTGGTGATATTACGAGGGATTTCCAAAACTTGTATCATCCAGGTCACAGGAGCAGGATTACATTATTAGAGGGCCTAAAGGGTTTTGAGGAGTTTTATAGGGGTCAATCGAGATCATTTGCCATTTTTCGTCATCAAGATCCGTGCTGCACAATTCGATATTGGTTCCACTGCATTTCGATGATTTCCGTAAAACGAAGTTATTAGCGAGCATATTTTAATTAATTATGCTTAAGGTGATGTTTTGGGTTGATTACTTGGAGAAACACCTTAGTGTAATAGCTCATTGGAATCAGGGCCAAAATATCTACAAGACAAAATGATGAAAAGGGGCTTTGGAAGGTCGATGTGATCATGGTGGCAGTTTAAGCATTTTCTGGAGATAAAAGTGACTTTAATTAATAACAAAAATTCACTTATTAAATAAAAGGTAAAAAAGTCTTTTGATCTACAGGGTAAAAAAAAGGGGGCAAAAGTCACTTGGAAAATAGGAGGAAAATGCATTAAGTGGATTATTAATGAAATAACAAAAGGGGATTTCTAAAAGATTGGAGAAGACCCAGCAACATCTTATAAAAGAGGAGAGAAGGCCATTTCTCATTCATTCTGATTTATGATTATTTCTTGGTGTTTGGTTTGGGAGCTCAAACAATTTTATATCGAGGGTTTCAGGAGAGACTCAAACTAGTTTCGGTGGACATCCATTGCCACCCTAGCTGGTAATCATCCAATTTCAGTGGACTACCCTAGTTGGTATTATGAGGAAATTATTCAGGTTTTCATTTTTGCGTAAGTTGCAGGTTAATTTGTTGTTATCTCTCAAGGAGCTGAATTTATATATATTTTTTGGAGATTGAGTTGTTGTTGTTGGGATCAAATTTATTAAGAAGATTGGCTTTATCTCGTCATTATCTACAATGGGTCGAATTCATCTCAACCTTTGGGCCAAGTTTCATTAGCTATTTGGTGGGCCGAATTTGTTTGCAGATGTTATTAAATGGAGTTGTGCTATTTGTTGGGGCTCTATCTGTTTTGTCGAAGTTGATATTTATTTATTGAGGGCGAGATTATTTGTTAGAGATCTTTATTTGTTGGGGCCAATATTATTTGTCAGAGATCTTTATTTGCTAGGGCCAAGATTACTTGTCGGAGATCTTTATTTGTTGGGTCTGAGATTATTTGTTGGGTCCGAGATTATTTTCCAGAGATCTTTATTTATTGGTGCCGAGATTATTCATTGGAGCTGATATTTATTTATGGGGGTTCCATCCATTTTGCCAGAGCTAATATCTATTTGTTGGGGTTTTAACCATCTTGCCAGAGTTAATATTTATTTATTGGGGTTCTATCCATTTTGTCAGGGTTGATATTCATTTGTCAAGGTTAGATCTATTTTCCAGAGTTAGAATTCATTTGTTCACGATCGATTCATTTAGTCAAAGTCGTTATCTTTGGAGACCGAGTTCGTTCAGCCATTTGCCAGAGAGGTGTCCAAGTTCATAAAGTTGATATATGCATGTAAACCCTTTATTTCAGCTAATAAAATTATTGGTTGCCCTTGCAATATTCATGTTGTACATGGTATTTATTTGCCCACCAAGTGTCTGTGAAAATGTTTCCTCACTAAATGTTTGACAAAATTCCTCAAAGACAATTTTGAAAATTTGTGGGTTAAAATAGCAAATTTTAGAAAAGGGGATATTACACACATCCTCCATGTCTCTTGTTCTAACTATCACATCCTGCAGCGTGTTTTGATTAAATACTTTGACCCAACCATGTAATGGTTCAAACAAACCTTCCAAGAACAACATTACCAACCTCCTCTCGAATATATATGTAACCATCACTGACAACTACTAAAATTCTGAAATATAGGTGTCTAGGGTACCTGTTTGCCAAAGTTGTACAAGCTCCCTTAAATGTATTTCAGGATCTTTCTTGTGAAAGCATTGGATCAACCTCTCTGTAAATTCCAAGTAGGAAGTGATACCGAAGTGAGCCAAAGTGTTCAGTCCATTGTACCACCATTCGTGTGCCTCACCCTCCAAATGTAAGGTAACGTACTGTATAGCCTCTGATTCTTCCATAGGGTTATGTTGGAAACAAGTATCCATCTTCTAGACCTAGGCACGGGTTGTGAAACTAGATGTGCCATCGAACGAAAGAATAGTTACTTTCCTCACCTTTTTAGGAATCTCATAATTTTGCATCCCTCGATTGTGATCCCTTGGCTTGTTCTGATACTTGATAGTGCAGTAGTTGTGAAGAGACATAGTTGCATGGAACTCCTCCCCCAATGCCTAATATCCCTCAAACAGTCAAAAAATCCTCATCTCGCCTTGGTTGACCTTGGTTATCTACTTGCTTCTCCCAAAATTTCAGTAGAAAAGGTCTAGGCATGAATTTGCTTGGTGGTGGAGGGACAAGACTGGAATTATTGCTAGCCTCTGAACAAAGTCCTTCCTCACTGCTTGACCCTCCTGGCTGTTTTTTCGAGCCTTTTGCACTGCTACCATTGGAGTTGGGTTGGTTTCCTCGGATGCTCATTATTGTCTGAGTGAGAACTTGCACTAATTCTTGTTTCCCTTTGGCCATCGTTTGTACCAACTCCTATTGTCCCCTAGCTAAATCACTCAAGGCATGCATGATGCTTCCCCATGGTTGAACTTCTCGATCATCCATTCTTACCACTTCCTCCTATGATTCTGGATAAGGAAATTCCTTTCCTTTTTTCTTTCTCCTATATGTCACAATCTCCCTGTCTTCTAGTTTCATAAATTGATACAAACCCTCAAGCTAGCAAGATGCACCAGCTCCAATACCACTGAAATATCCCTTTAAATTAATTTATAATTTTCCCAACACAAATTTCTTCAGGAATTTGCTAGAAATAATTTTGTTAAAAATTTGTATAAATTCCAACAATAAATAAGGAAACCAATGATTCACAAAATTTGTAGAAAACGCCAAAGCCAAAAGCCCAACCAATTTTTACTAAAAACACAAAGGACGAATTACATTAATTTATTTTGGCAAAACCTAGTACATTGGCCACTGGAAAATAATTGGCCCACTCCTCGAAGATTTTCTAGCTTAGAAACCCAAACCACAATTACACTGGCAAACTTCGTTGGCTCCAACTTGATTTTCTCAAATCAATGCCTGAATTCCTAGGTGCAATTTTTGGTCTCCACGATTTATGCATTCTTCTAGCTAATTATAACCTAATAAAAGCAATTCAGCCTCCTCATTTCAGCTACTAAGACCCAGAACAATTCGACCCTCTTTCAACGATGCAAATCGGCCCTCCAAATGCCACCACAATTCAACCTCTATTCAAGGTAATTCAGCCCTCCAGATACTACTGCAACTTAGCCCTTCAGATGACACTAGAATTCGGCCTCCCTTTAGACATGATTTTGGTCTACCCCAAGGATGTGTTTTGGCTATAGAATTCGACCCCTTCCTAGTGATGCGATATGCCACAAATTTGTCTCTCTGAACTCCTATAAATTGCCACTATTTGATCCTCCTTTCTCCCCCTTCCTAGTGATGCTAGTTACTGCAAATTTGTCTCTCCGCTAAGATCCAATGGAGAACTTGAAATGATTCTCCCTCCAAACTAGCTAGTGTGGATGTTTCACCACTGAACTAATCGCCACCAGCCAAGGTGGATAGTTACACCACCAAAACTAGGTTCTACATAAGGGTTTCCCCTCACACAGTGAGCTACTTGAGCTCCAAGTTCAATTCTCAAAGCATCAACTCATATTTTCCTTGAGCTGCCTTCTTTCCTTTTATAATCATTTCCTCCTCTCGAAATAACATGATTGGCTAGAAACACCATGGGTCACTTTATTTTTACAATCCTCCTTTTTTTATGTGTGATTCACGTACACCGGAGATCGATGGCCACTACGTCCACGGAAACTGTCTAAGCAAAACCACCCAAAGGGATCACTTCCTGCCAGCTCATTAGCAGAGCCTCACCCTGAGAGCGCCAAGGAGAATTGACCCCGTGACCTCCCATTAACAAGTTGCTTTTAATGATGGGAACTCAACCAATTGAGCTAACCCTCGAGCCTATTTTCACAATCCTCCTATTTGATTATTTCAAATTATTAAATTGTTTCCTTTTAATTATTAATGTCGTCAAGCAATTAAACCAGTTGATCCCTTTTTTGTCCGAATATAATCTATGGGAATCGGGATGGGCTACTAAGTCAATCCCTTTTGCTATTATGGTTTGGAAAGAGACACTACAGGAATCAAACTTGGGTGCAATGTAGATAACATGAAACCATGTCATCATCCCTAGGAATAAAACCCATGTTGCAAAATGTCATCCGAAGTTGCATAGAAATGCCAACCTCAAAGGCTAGTTACAAGAACTACATAGAAACTACAGGAACCAAGCTACGCAAACCATCTTCACTAAAACCAAAAATAATTTACTCTAATTCATTAAAAGATAAAGGAAAATAATGATAATTAACTACTTTGATATTTATAAGCTTTTTATGGTATATTTACGAAGAAATGTGCTAAAACCGATAATGGATAGTGAAAGAAGTGAGGTAAAAGGATTGAAAATGGATGTTTTGAATGGTGAAAAAGATGAAAAATTGGTGACTCAACAAGAATGACACTAAAAAAACAAATTCAATGCTTTGATTAAGAGTGCACAGAAAATTACGCACTTTATGAAAAAATAGGCACCAAACGTGGCCCCTAAATTCAATAGTTATGCCCCTTGGAAGTTTAGAAAACAAGGATCAGAGGAGCATTTGTGTAAAAGTAGTGAAATGTTGAAAATTGGCAACTATGGGATGAATTTCCTTGAATAAAATTTCATTTCTAACCTTTCTAAAGTGACCTTCTAAAAAATAAAATCATGTCTATCTTTGCAACCATGACTTTCCAAAAATAGTAAATCACCTTCCATCAATTCATAATTATATATACATGATGGAAAATCACTTAACTTGTCCTTAATCAATCTCAATTATTTAATTCTTAACTTAACATCAATATTATTATTATTATTATTCTCTTTATGATATTATTATATTATTATTAAAAGGAAATTCAAGTCTCTCAATCATGAGACTCAATCATGTCATATGTAACTCCCCTCAATTAATGCATATGTTACTTTCTCTCTCTTAATGGATTCATTCATCTCTCTTTAATGTTCTTACACACCTCTTACACTCTCTCACACATTTTAATGACTCGTCCTAAAATGATTCCTCTTACACCTCTTTAATTCATAAGTTACACTTCTCTCCTAAATGCATAAGTTACACTCCTCTTCTTTATGGCATAAGTTACACTCATATTTTTGGCATATGTATCACCTCCTCACGGCATAGGAGTTAATCCCTCATGAATTCGACCTCCTTGCTCTTCCTATACATTTGTGCCTCTCATCCTCATTTGACACACTTGTTCTCATGAAAGGAAAAGTCGAACCTGAGAATGAGAGAGTTGGAGAGTCTAGAAGAAGATTGAGAGAGAGAGAGAGAGAGTCTTGAAGAGCAAGAGCAGATCTTGGAGAGCCAAAGTTATTCAATGTTTGCATCAATTATTGTTATCAGAGATCTTCTTCAGAATTGGGTGAACTTCTTCATTCTCTCATTGTACTTTGTATCTCTCTTGAACAACTGATTTCTAATAGAAGAAGAATCTGGTTGGGTTTTCCCCTTGTAAGTTTTTCCCTAGTCATTGACCTAACTTCTCTATGTCTAATTGAGTTCTTGGCTATCTTCCATTGCGCATATGGTTTATGTTTTATCTACAATTACTTAACTTATTTTGCAGCATAAAGAAGTTTTGGTTTGAAGTGATTGTAACAGCATAGAACGTCAAAATTTCAACATGGTATCAGAGCTTTGGTGAAGACAAGCTCCATTTCCAACTCTCTTTCTGCATGAATATCTCTTGTTCGCTCCATTTCCAACTCTATTTCTGCTGAAATATAGCTTGTTGTTCGTTCCATTTGCAGCTCTCTTTTTGTTGAAATATAGTTTGTTGTCCGCTCCATTTGCAGCGCTCTTTCTTCTGAAATATAACTTGTCCGCTCCATTTGCAGCTCTCTTTCTGCTAAAATATCTCATGTTGTTCCTTCTACTTGCTGCTCATTTTCTGTTAAAATTTCTCTTCGCTTTTGCTGCTGAAATATCTCTTGTTGTCTCTTTCTATTTGCTGCTGAAATTTTGAGCAAATCAAGATGTCTTCCTCCTTCTTTAAGAATGAAGATAAGTTGGTTGATGCTTCAAACTTCTTCCCTTGGAAGGCCAAATTGGATATTACTCTTGAGGAACATGATGTTCTAGAGTATGTTGAAGGAGAGGTCGCAAAACTAGTTGAAAACTCCAATGCTGCTATCAAGGCCAGATACAAGAAAGGAGAAGTCAAGGCTAAAAAGATTATCCTTGACTCTCTTGGAGACCACCTCATCACTTATGTCTCCAATTTGAGGAAAGCCAAAGAAATGTATGACAAGCTGATTGGAATGTATGACTTGAGTCAAATTCTTACTCTGAAGAATCAACTCAAAGATGTTACGATGAACAGAGAAGAAACCATTCAAACATATTTCATGAGGATATCAAAAATCAAAGATCGGTTGTCAACTTCTGGTGAAGCTATTTCCGATAGAGAACTGGTACTGATTACGCTTGGAGGTCTTCCTTCTTGGGAAACTTTTATTACTACCATCAGTAATAATGACAAGTTTCCTACATTTGATGAGCTCCTGGGAAAGTGCAGTTAAGAAGAAGCCATAATGACTTCCAGAGAGAGAATCCCAAGCATGAGGGGGGGAACTACTGTCTTTGTTGTACAAGACAAAAAGAAGAAAGGAAGAAGAGGAATGCACTATTCAAGAAATTATGCTCCCAACAGCTCCTCTCAATGGAACAAAGACTTATCAAAAGTCCAATACTACAATTGCCGCAAGCATGGCCATTATGCTCGTGATTGTTCAGAAAACAAAGGAGCATCAAAATCCAGCTTCAACAATCATTCCAACAAATCTGATTACAAAAGAAGAAGATAAGCTCCTTTTGCTCGCAGAGGAAACTATCGTTCCTCAAGGAACCAAAGGTATGATAATAATGCAGCTGAGACTCAATCAAAGTACTTTCTTGTTTCTGCTCTTCCTAGTTCATCTCCTACAGATTCTTGTGATAGCTATTTGGTTGATATTGGTGCTTCAAAGCACTTTACTGTTTACAAAGGAGTAATCCCTAATCTGGTTGAAAGGGAGACAGATTTGAAGATCATTGATGAAGAACTCTACATATCCTATAAAGGGATCTGGATCTGTTTCTTTCCATCTGGATCAAGGTAAAACTTTGACTCTTCAAGAAGTTTTATATGTACCTAGATTAAAGAAGAATTTTGTGTCCATATCAGCTTTAGAAGATAAAGGAATGAAAGTTGCTTTCATAAATGGTAAAGTTCTCACTTGGCCATCGACATCCAACATGAGAGATGCCCTCACTCTAGGATCCAGATGTGAAGGTCTATACAAAATCAATGGAAGACCTATTCATGCACTAATCCATGACATCAATCATCAAAGTGAACTTTGGCACCAAAGGTTCACTCACTTGCACTACAAAGCATTACCTTCTGTGAGAAAGATGGTTTCCGGAATGCCGAAAATCGATCTGATCATGATGATGTTTGCCAAGGATGCGCAAGTAGAAAGCAAGTGAAGGGACCATTCCCTTCAAGCAAAAGTAGAACCAGTCAACTATTGCATCTTCTACATTTTGATTTATGTGGATCAATGCCTATAACTTCTCTTGGTCGTTATTTGTATTATATTTTCTTTGTAGATGATTTTTCTCGCAAAAAGAGGATTTATTTTCTGACCCCTCTTAACATGTTCAAAGATTACAAAGCTCTAGTAGAAAAACACAATGGAAAGTTGATCAAAATTTTTAGATCTGACAATGGAGGAGAGTTCACTTCCAGTGATTTCATTGACTTCTGCAAAGAAACTGGAATCAGAAAAGAGACCATTGTACCATATAGCACAAAACAAAATGGTGTGGCCGAGAGAAAGAATAGAACTATCATGGAAGAGGTAAAAGCTATGTTGCATGATTAGAAATTGCCAAAGTTTCTATGGGGAGAAGCTGCGAACACAGTTGTCTATGTTCAAAATAGATCTCCTCACCATGCCCTAAACAACAAGACTCGTGAACAAGTCTTCTTTGGCGAGAAGCCTGAAGTTGGGCACTTGAGGATCTTTGGCTGTCTTATCCACTTGCATGTTCCAAAAGAGAAAAGGAACAAGTTGGAAGCTTCAGGTAAGAAAGGTATGTTTGTTGGTTATTGTGACAATTCTAAAGCTTACAGAATATGTGTACTTGGTCAAAGAAATATAGAATTTAGCAAGGATGTAACAATTGATGAAGATGCAGCTCTTGGAAAAGCAAGAAACACTTCTCTTCCTCTTGTTAATTTTGATAGTCAATGTATTGGAAATATAAGAAGATCCTGAAGCTAAAACTGATCTTGTTAATGAACCCATGGAGCTCATGGATCCTTTGGATCCTCCTTCATGTGATCCTCCTTCTAAAAGGAGAACTTTATGGCTTCATGACACTCTTTAAGACACTGATAAACATGCTTACCCTAGAGGAACTTTCAGAGAAAGCAAGAAACCTTGTCGGTTCCAAGGATATGTCGCAGCCATGAGCAACATTATTCAAGTTGAACTGTGCACTTTTGAAGAAGTTGTAAGGTGTCAAGTGTGGAAAGATAAAATGGCTAAAGAATATGAATCCATCATTCATAATGATGTATGGGAAGTAGTTCCAAAACCCTAAGGTAAATATGTTGTATATTCAAAATGGTTGTATAAAGCTAAACATGGTGCTAATGGCAATGTTGAAAAATATAAAGCTAGATTTGTGGCTAAAGGTTTCTCTTAGAAAGAGGGAATAGACTATGACAAAAATTTTGCACCTGTTGCTCATTACAACACCATTTGATCTATTATAGCTCTAATTGCTAGCCAAGAATGGTCTCTTTACCAAATGGATGTGAAGACTACTTTTCTACATGGCTTCCTTAAAGAAGAAGTATTTGTGGAGCAACAACAAGGCTTTGAAGTACATGATCCAAAAACTCGTAGGCTAAATAAATCCCTCTATGGTTTGAAGCAAGCTCCAGAGCTTGGTATGCTCACATAGATAGCTTCTTGATGAAGTTTGGTTTTACCAGAAGCAATGCAAATCCAAATCTTTACTTTAAGAGAGTCCAAGGTATGCCTTTGATTTTGGTATTGTATGTTGATGATTTATTTCTGACCAGTAGTGAACCTCTTATTCTCCAGTGTAAGAGGAAGTCAGCTTTTGAATTTGAAATGAAAGATCTTGGTTTGATGCACTAATTTCTAGGCCTGGAGGTATGGTATAAATCTAGTGAGATTTTCCTTTTCAAGGAAAATATGTTCTCAAACTACTTGAAAGGTTTGGCATGACTAAGTGTAAGTTTGTGAATACTCCAATGGAAATGAATTTCAAGAAGCTTTGTGGTAAAGCTGCAGGACCTGATTTGGCTAATCCTTCTGAGTACTGTCAACTGATTAGGGCACTAATGTTCCTAGTGAACATTAGACCAGATAAATGCTTTGCAGTCAATACTCTGAGCCAATACATGATTAAGCCTACTCATGCACACTGGGTTGTTGCAAAGCATGTGTTGAGGTACTTGCATGGTACCATCAATCTTGGATTGAGATATATTGTCGAAGATGTAAGGCTACATGGATACTTGATGTTGATTAGGTTGGTAACTCTACTGACAAAAAGAGCACATCAGGGTACTACTTCAGCTTAGGATCTGCCATGATATCTTGGATGAGCAGAAAGCAAAATTTTGTTGCCCTTAGCACGGCTAAAGCAGAATACATTGTTGCTAGCATGGCTAGTTGTGAGGCAGTATGGCTAAGGAAGCTCTTTGGAGAGTTGTTTGGGCAAGTATTGGATACTACAGTAATTTACCGTGACAATAAGAGTGAGATTCAACTTGAAGAAAATCTTGTGTCCCATGACAAGTCCAAACACATTGAGATCAAATATCACTATCCTGGATATGGTGCAAAGAGTAATAAGACTTCGTCATATAGTGATTGATGACTAGATTGCCAACATTTTTACCAAGCCTTTGCCAAAAGGAAAGTTCTTGGTTTTTAGAGAGCAACTTGGACTAACAAATGTGACCCTTCCTAGAGAGGGTGGTCATGGATGATAAGCCTTGGATGTGCAAGATCCTTGTCATGTGTTGACAAGTGGATCCCCCCATGCAGTGACGAGCCTTAGATGAGGAAGATCCTTGTCATGTGTTGACAAGTGGATCCCCCCAAGAAGTAATGATCCTTGGATGTGCGAGATCCTTGTCACGTGTTGACAAGTGGACCCCTCCAAGTAGTGATGAGCCTTGGATGAGCGAGATCCTTGTCATGTGTTGACAAGTGGATCCCCCCAAGTAGTGATGAGCCTTGGATGCGCGAGATCATTGTCATGTGTTGACAAGTGGATCCCCCCAAGTGTGTATAGGATGATGGATGTATCTCCCCTATGATGACTCTTCTTCATTAGATTGTAACATCATTTTTCCAAAGCAGAGATAGCAAAGATCCTTGTATTGGAAAGAAATTCCTCCCTAGCTGAGAGGGAGTGTTGAAAATTGACAGCTATTGGATGAATTTCCTTGAATAAAATTTCATTTCTAACCTTTCTAAAGTGACTTTCTAAAAATAGAGGAACGATAGTTTCCTCTGCGAGCAAAAGGATCTTAACGTCATGTCTATCTTTGCAACCATGAATTTCCAAAAATAGTAAATCACCTTCCATCAATTCGTAATCATATATACATGATTGAAAATCACTTAACTTGTTCTTAATCAATTTCAATTGATTGATTTTTAACTTAATCATCAATATTATTATTATTACTATTATTCTCTTTATGATATTATTATATTATTATTAAAAATAAATTCAAGTCTCTCAATCACGAAACTCAATCATGTCATATGTAACTCCCCTCAGTTAATGCATATGTTACAATCTCTCTCTTAATGGATTCATTCCTCTCTCTCTTTAATGCTCTTACCCACCTCTTACACTCTCTTCCACACTTTAATGACTCATCATAAAATGATTCCTCTTACACCTCTTTAATGGATAAGTTACACTTCTCTCCTAAATGCATAAGTTACACTCCTCTCCTTTATGGCATAAGTTAAACTCTTCTTTTGGCATATGTAACTCCTCCTCAAGGCATAGGAGTTACTCCCTCGTGAATTAGACCTCCTTGCTCTTCCTATATATTTGTGCCTTTCATCCTCACTTGACACACTTACTTGTGCTTGTGAAAGGAGAATTCGAACTTGAGAAAGAGAGAGTTGGAGAGTCTAGAGGAAGATTGAGAGAGAGAGAGAGAGAGAGTCTTGAAGAGCAAGAGCAAATCTTGGAGAGCTAAAGTGATTCAATGTTTGCATCAACTACTGTTATCAGAGATCTTCTTCAAATTTGGGTGAACTTATTCATTCTCTCATTGTACTTTGTATCTTTGTTGAACAATTGAATTCTAATAGAAGAAGAATATGGTTGGGTTTTTGTTAGTTTAGCTATGTTCTATGCTAGAGCAATTTATTTCAATTTTCACAATTAGCTCAATATCTTTTCCAGATTAGCAATCCATCAACATTAAAGTAAACTACAGATAGAAAATAAATATAAATCGTCGAAGACAAACCAAGACAAGAAGACACAAGATGTGGCGCTAGCCAGGGACAAACCCCAATGTGGGGAAACCCTTGATCAATTCTTCTTATATGTTCTTCAATAGTTCAGCAGAGAGAGAGAGAGAGA
>APFE030714537.1:62782-102843 GCA_000404065.3 Pinus taeda
TGGATTTAAGTGATTGTAATAGCATAGAACATCAAAATTTCAACTGAAAATACAAGATGATATCAATGAAATAGATCACCTATGTGCATAGAGCACAAAACATCAAATTAGAACAGAAAGACATTGCATTCCAAACAAAGTCTATGTGGCCAAGTATGTTCATTTGAAACTAACATTCAAATTCCAAATTACCAATGAAAGGGGGTCAGCCAAGGTGACACATGGAAGTTTGTAAGTCGCCGTGTGGCAAGCTCATTGTACTACTTACTACCCTTCATATTCACATGAGAGGTAAATTGTGATTTTCATCAATCGATGAGTTTTGCAAGGGTAATTTACAAGGATGATGATGGGCTAGAGATACTAATGTCTTATTTTTGTTAAGTATGATACATTTTATTTAGGCATAGAGATAATATATTCCTACTTATTAGAGAAGATATCTTAGTTCATGTGTTTTCTTTGTGGTCCCATGTGATGGATAGTGATGGTATATTCCTTGGTCTTGATTGATGGTGATGACATCCTCTTAGGCATTATGATGTGATATGATGGTTGTCTTCATATCTTTGGATCAATTTGCTTGATGGTGCTAGCTCCTTGCCTCATGGTGTTTATCTTTGCATGGTTGTATGGTGTGATGGGATATGGCTCTCATGGAAGAGCGTTATAGCATCTCATGTGTCTATTATACTTTCATGATGATATTTTACAGGATATACAAGTAATTTCATAAAACACTAGCTTGTCATGCTTGGAGTTCCCTAGGGTTTTGTGATGATGTGTTGAGATGTAGTTCTTATGGAAGAGTCCCCTAATGTTTTACATGTCTATTCTACTCTTATGATGATGTTGGACACAATAGACAACTATTCTCCTAGAGTGCTCACTTCCTTGCCATACTTTGGAGCACCTTTAGGGTGTTTTGGTTATGGTTATGATGATGATATGCTACTTCATGCTTGTGATGGAGCACCCAAGTGCCTAAGTTGTCTATTATGTTTCTACAGTGATATATAGTCTAATAGACAACCAACCTTGCAGAGTACTTGCCTTCTTACGTATTCTGGAGAGACCTAGGGTTTCAAGCAAATTTGGAGTGGTTGATCGCATCTCATAGCATGGATAGAGCACCTTGGTATTTTGTGTCTATAATGGTCATATTTGATGGTACAAACACTTACTCTTGGTGAGCACTTCCCTCTATTACGAATTTTCAACATTTGGCATAGGATATAGGTGGTTTTCAACTTGATCATGGTGATGGATAATATAGCACCTTAGGTGAGAGCACCCTAGAGTTTGAGGTGTATATTAAGGTCTTGTGGAGATATGTGATAAACACTCAAACTAGGTGAGCATTCCACTCTATGGTTTCCCAACCATCTATGGTATGGATGGAGGGGCCAACCCTCTCCTTGTTACACATTTGGTTCCATTATTAGAGTGATTGGATTTATTCTTATGTTTTGAGGTTGAGATTGCATCTTTTAATGGATATACACTTCTATCTCATGGAGCACTCCCTTGCTTGCACACATGTGGAGGATTTTTTCATGGATCAAGGCAATTAGATAGGGTTGTTACATGCTTGTGGAGGTTGTTGTGTCTATAATGACTTGGCATTTGATCTATAGTGTCCACTTATTAGAAGTCAACCTTCTACCTTGAGATCCACCTCATCTACTTTGAATTATGGATGATTTGGAGCTGTATGTGCCACGTGGAGGATTTTGCTACATATTCTTTCAAGTTGATCATATCTTGGAGCTTGAGCATTTATGTTCGACTTCACATGAGCACTCCAGCTATTGATACATCTATTTTCACGATGAGGACTTGAGGAGGTTATTTGCACGTCTCCATGCTATTTGTTGAAGACATCCACTTGAAGAGTTTGAATGCACACTTATACATGCATACTGGTGATGAGGTCATCCACACTCTTCGTGCATCCATTTGATCTTCTACCACTACTAGGGATGATGCACATGTGCCACATGGAGATTTTTTTGACACATTCTACCTTATACTTCATGGTGCAACCTAGTTTGCAAGCCACACGCATGGATGAGGTTGTTTATTTACAAGTCTATTTGGCTTGTCCACATATGGAGCATAGTTTTAAAAGCCAGTCGGTTTGAATCGAAAACCAGTCAACCTGACTGGTTAGACCATCTTGAACTCCTAACTGACACAAAAATCCAATCCAAGTACCTATTTGGTACCAAGTAGGTACCAAACCATCCCATTTGGTACCTAACTGGTACCAATAACTGGTCGGGTCCGTGGAAAACTAGCCTGGTTAGCTCAACACACACACAGCAAAGAAATGGAACCCGCAGATGGTTTTTGAGAAGCTTTTTTTGAAGACCATGGGCAGGTTCCCTCCTAAATCTGCCCCACTATCCTTATAAAAGCATCTCTACCCTTCTATTTGCCTCACACATCTAATTTCTAATGTGTGTGAGCATATGATAGCTTGGACAGTTCTGCAACAGCATCGAGTTTTGGAGCAACAACAGCAAGTTTGCAAGTTCTTTGTCATCTTGGGGTTGGTTTGGAGCTATCTAGTGGAGTTGGCAACTTTGGGAGGAGGCTTTAGCAGCTTATTTTTATTACTAGGTATGATTTCTCTCTTGAAATTTTCCAGAATTGATTGTTATCTCTGTTTTTAATTTTTCCCCTTATTTCAAGTAAAAACAACCCCTATATGTTGGCTAAATCTCTCTTTTTTTGTTTTGAAATTTATCATAGGTTTTACATTTTCTTTAGATGCATTTTTCTTTTCTATTGCAGATCTCTTTCCATTCAAGTCTGAAATTTTATCATCCAGCATAACCCCAAACAACAAAGATATTGCATGGGTTCATTGTGATGTTGTTGATGGCAAAATGTTGCGCAAATATTGCAAGCACCTTATGGGGGAGGGGGTATTTATAGGTTGAAACAACACTTGGCTGGTGTAAGAGGCCAAGTAACCCTAGTGATGCACCAGATTAAGTGATATGGCCTATAAAGGAAGAATATCTTGAAAAGTTTGAAAAGTATGAGGAGGCAAAGGCTAGGGAAAACCCTATACAAGCAGAAATTGCAAGGAAGAAGAAACTTGCAAAAGCTATGTCTAGGAGAGAAGCAAGTGTGTTTGATGATTTTGACCTTGAAGAATCCTCTATCCCTTCCACCAATCTCCATGACCCCTTCGATTATGTTCCTCCCCATCTTGGATCACAACGTCAAGCTAAAGATAAAAAGAAGATGAACATTAAGAGCTATTGCACACCTTCCTCCACCTCTGCCTCTACTAGTGCCATTGCCTCCCAACCAATTCTTACTCAACCCACCTTAGAAACCCATTAGAAAAAGAAATGCAAAGAAGTTTCTTTTCAATGTATTGCCAGATGGTGGTATGACGTAGATATCCTCTTTAATGTTGCATGCTCGCCTTATTACCAAGTTATGTGGGACACTACTATATATGTAACAAAGGGCTTCAAAGGCCCTACCATGCATGACTTGAGGGGAGCTATTTTGCAAAAAGAGATTTTGTCCATTGGAGAATAATTGACTGAATTTAAAGAGTCGTGATCCAAAACAGGTTGTTCCATTAAGTCAAATGGATGGACTAATGGAAAAAATTGCACTATCATAAATTTCCTTGTCTTTGGCCCTCGAGGAACCATGTTTTTGAAATTGGTTGATGCATTTGAAAGGGTGAAAGGTTCCCACCTATTATTTAAGCTTTTGGATGAGATGGTTAGCATAATGGGGGAGCAGAACATTGTGTAGGTCATCACAAATAATGCTTCAAATTATGTTCTTTCTGGAAAGATGCTAGCGTCCAAATATAGACCATATTTTGGACCCCACATGCTACACATTGCATAGACCTCATGCTTGAGGACATAGGAAAAGTGGAGTGGGTAAAGAACATTATAGATCATGGCAATTGTATGTATCAAAAATACATCTACAACCACTCATGGGTATTGAGACTAATGAGGAAAGACAATGGGGGCAAGGAGCTTGTTAGGCATGCCATCACGAGAGTTGCAACTCACTTCCTCACATTGCAATCTCTCACTTCCCAACAACAAAACTTGCTTAAAATGTTTTCCAGTGACGATTGAAATGCATCTCGATGGGCTCGCAGAGCAAATGGAAATGACACCAAAATAAAAGCTTTTGACAACACTTTTTGGAAAAAAGCAACAAAGTTTGTGAAAATTGGTGAGCCCCTTGTTAAGGTGTTGCAATTGGTGGCTGAGGAAAATTTGGCCATGGGCTACATCTATGAGGCTATGGATCAAGGAAAGGAGCAGATACAGCCAACCTAAAAGGATAGAGTAGGTAAATATGAGCCTATTTGGGAGAAGCTATAGATCAAGCAAAGGAGAAAATATAGGCAACCTACAAGCATAAAGTAGGTAAATATGGGCCTATTTGGGAGATCATTTATAACAAATGGAGCAATCAACTCCATCATTTTATACATGTAGTTGGATATTTCCTGAACCCAAGGTATCATTATAGAGCTCAATTAGGAGAAGATCAGATTGGGGAAGTCAAAGATGGGTTGTGTGAATGCTTGGAGTGCATGGCCCCTATTGCCTCAAAATATAGCAGGCCTTGTGACAGGCTCGTAATGTCCCCTACTGAAATTTACTCGTAATTTTTGCTAGATAAATAAAATTAAGGTCCAACTGTTGAAAAGTGTAACTAGGTTTGATCTTCATAATGACATGTAATTATGATCTTTGTAAATGATGAAATGAAAGAAATAAGAATTATTTTTGTATGCCTTGCTTCATGGGTTTCATGAACAAGAGATTTGTTTGTTAGTGGCTCCCATTGAGAGCTTTAGGATTTATCATTAAGTCAAAGAGTCAATGTCATTTATGAAGAGCTCTTCTTGAGCATGAGTCAATATATCTATGAAGTCTATTAAAGTGTCTAACAGCCCTTCAAAAGACAAGCACAGTCCTCTCTTGAGGTTGGCCTCCAAACTGTATGGAAGAACCCAAGTCGGCTAACAAATAAAAGACACATACCTTCATGTACACAGGTCGGCTTATTTATGGACAGACTACTATAAATATGTGGCTATGATTTTTGCAGAAGCACAGTCAACAACTCGGCTACCTCTGAAACTTTCGGTTCAAAATACTGTTCTCTCTAAAGTTTTTTCGGATGGGTATCATAGGGAACATTTTGGATCTCTATAACAGACCTAGCATATCCTTGAGATTCTCGGTGGATAAAGCAAAGAAGAGTTCGAATCAGATTCGGATGAGCACAGTGAATAGGTTGGGTATAATCATAGTGAACAGGAATACAGATCCCTCTGTATTTCGAATGGATAAGCATAGTATTAAGTTCGGATTTCCTTGATTAGTAGTTCGAGAGGAATAGACTATCTTATTAAAGGACTTGGCCTATCTTGCAGTGAAGAATACCTCTATCTCGCTATCACATCAGAAGACAGTAAGGTCTCATTGACAACATGACAACTCGTTGTATCTACAGTGTGTTGATGACACTCAGTGTCAAGGCAGTGATGAAGCTCTCGGTATCTAAGCAGTAATGAAGATCTTGATACCAAGGCAGTGATAAAGATCTTAGTGATGATAAGAAGGTTGAGGACTTGTGTCTGGGTCTTGGAGTGGCTAATGGGTTAAGGGTCTTGGTCTTGGCATTTGTTAATTGGAATCTCTATAAGAAGAATTTGTGTGGGTTTTCCTCTCAAAGAGTGAGAGGCTTTGGCCTTGGCTTATAGCCTACATGTTGTGTCTCTTGTCTATTTATGTTCATGCACTAATTATTGTGTGATGAAGAAGAACACTAATAATCTAATGTGAAGAAGATCCTAATCTAAAGAAGTAAAAAGCATTCACAAGCAGTCTCTAATGGAAGAGAAATCAACTAACACTAATGCCCTAGATTTCTCAAAATGGTATCAGAGCTAAGGTGTCGAAGTCAAAGGAAGGGAATCTAATCAAAGAGACATTTGACGATCAAGTTTCAAGGAAAGGCACCAAAGCAAGTTGAAGGCTATCAAAGCAAAAGATCAAGATCTACATTGAAGAATCAAACCCTAGAACTAAGAAGTTGTTTACAATAGTAATAGCTTTTATTTCTATAGTCATCATCAACAGGCCACAAAGACCCTCATCAAGTTGTCTACAAGGCAAGATAGCTCAAAGGATTTTAAAAATGAAGATCACATCATCTTGGAGAAAGTCGAAACCCTAGAAGCATTTCTGATCTACACTGCAAGAGGAGTCGAAGTATATTGAAGGCAAGAAAGCGTTGTCATAATTTTTTCAAGGTTATAAAGCAAGCAAGGATTCTCTCCTCACCCTTCAAGAAGTTCATCCAAGGAAGCAGCAAATCATCCTCATCAAAAGAAGCAAATCAAACCCTAGAACTAAGAAGTTGTTTACAATAGTAATAGCTTTTATTTCTATAGTCATCATCAACAGGCCACAAAGACCCTCATCAAGTTGTCTACAAGGCAAGATAGCTCAAAGGATTTTAAAAATGAAGATCACATCATCTTGGAGAAAGTTGAAACCCTAGAAGCATTTCTGATCTACACTGCAAGAGGAGTCGAAGTATATTGAAGGCAAGAAAGCGTTGTCATAATTTTTTCAAGGTTATAAAGCAAGCAAGGATTCTCTCCTCACCCTTCAAGAAGTTCATCCAAGGAAGCAGCAAATCATCCTCATCAAAAGAAGCAACCTTCTCTATTGAAGAAAGGCTTTTTCATTTGAAAGAAGATCGTCCAAGAAGGAGCACTAATACATCTTCTTCAAACCATCATCAAACCAATCAAGGTGACAATTTCATCTTCACTTCTCAAGTAAGTATCTTTAATTCTTTAATCAAATTGGTAAAATGACTTTGTGTTTGCGAGGAGATCTATAAATTGGATGGGTCATCGAAATTCCTTGCATGAAGGAGGATAGACATAGTCCTCATTGAACATATCAAAAGGTCTCCTCTGAATTCATGGAAAGGGATACTTATGAAATATCCCCTCATATAGCAATATTGGAGACATCAAAAAGATGCATATGATAAACTCATTCTCTGAAGATAGAAGATGACAAATTGAAGGCAAAAGTGTTGAAGGTTAAGGACTCAAGAACATGGTTAAAGATTCAATGATATGAACATTACATGAAAGAGTGTCCTTAGCTTAAGAAGGACAATAACAATAAGGATAGAGAAGAAGTCCATTTCACCGAAGCAGTGGAGGAAGCTGAAAGAAGGGGCTCCAAGGAAGTAGAAGCATTGGAAGCAAGAGCTTGTGACATCACCATAGGGAAAACATGAAGGACCGTTGGAACAAAATCTATAGTAGACAACTTTGAAGAATATAGCTCTTGGTGACCTCATTGGAAGATCAAAGGAAGAAGTCATCCAAGACAAGTCTCATCATACACTAGTTTAAAAGGGAAACATCCGCTGAATAAGGATATGCGAGATGGAATTCTCATTAGAGGATTCACCGATCTAGAAAGGAAGTAAGTGTTTCATCAAGAACTCCAACTTGTGAAGTTCATGGGATGATGGTGACATGAGAGATGAAGCAAAACAAGTGGTTGAAGATCTTTTCAATCAAGGAAGTTGTTGAAAAGTCTAGATGACCTAAAGATAAAATGAGGTATGTATGCTTGTATTTAATATTATGAAGTCATGTCATATGGTTGTAGGTAATCTCCTCCTATGAAAGAATGTCGAAAGGCATGAGTCGCACTAGATGAAATCAACATAATATGTCCTCATATGAAATATGAGGTGGTTGACTACGGAACTCCCTGCGAATGAAGAGTGTGAAAAGGTAGGAAGAGATCATGATAATATGCAACGAAGGTAGAAGGCATTCAACATCCGAAGTCCAAGAAGATTTGACTAGAAGATCTCCCAAAAGGATGTGGAGGCTCTGATGGAAATCGGAAAAAGATAGAGACCCTTAACACTGAACATTTGTGGGAGATGTGTCGATCTGCATGGAGGATGCTGATACTTACAGGAAGATGTCATGGTGAAAGATCATCACAAAGGTAAATATGATTTAAGTGTTCAATGATTATTTTTTAACTAACATCCGGTTGGGCTTATGTAGGACTGTCAAAGGGAAGATCTGTGAATGACTTCCAAGCAGACCATATAGAAGGATGTAATGTCCTTCTGAGAAACATGGCATGAAAGCAAAATGACATGAAGCAAAGCTAGATGGAAAATTTGATGGATCACTTTTGATGAGTTAGGGACATGACTAACTCATGGACAAAAGTGATGAATGATCTGTGCCCTATATATAGAAGTTCCCAAAAGGTTGAAGACTCCTTAAAAGAAAATTTGACATCGAAGAAAGGAGTTCTTCATAAAGTTGATTGTTGCTATAGGTCCCTGGTTAAGAAGGAGCATGAGAAGAAGTTTCTTGATTGGAAGAAACTTGGAAATTCCTAAGCCGGAAGCTTAGGTACATTCCTCTATGATAGGAATGAGTACATTACTTTAATGGAATAGGACCTCCTGGTATAAGGAGTGATAGACATGTTTTTATGTGCTTCACCTAGGTAGACAGAATGGAGGATTGTGTAATCATTTGGCATTTGATGCTCTTGTGGGATGAGTTAGGGAATTCCATGGAAGAGTAGTCGTGGGGGACCGATATTCTTTTGGGGACTGGGGAGTCCAAGAAAGGAATAGTTCCATGGAGCATATCCTGAGAGAACCCGGGTGGGGTATGTTCTGAGAGAGACAATGATGAGGATGTCTATAAATCATTTGTCTCGCCAGCGTTTTGCTCTATGGAGAGTTAGAGCTGTTAGTCAAGGCCTCGCTATACAAATGTTGGTTGGTCTGATGCTATACAAATGAGTTACAAATCCAAATTATTCTTATGAGAAATTCTTCAGATTGAGAATGACCAAGTACCATTATGAATACCTCCCTAGTTAAGAGGGAGTGATGAAAAGTGTAACTAGGTTCGGTCTTCATAATGACATGTAATTATGATCTTTGTAAATGATGAAATGAAAGTAATAAAATTTATTTGTGTATGCCTTGCTTCATGGGTTGCATGAGCAATAGATTTTATTTGTTAGTGGCTCCCATTGAGAGCTTTAGGATTTATCAAAGTTAAAGAGTCAATTTCATTTATGAAGAGCTCTTCTTGAGCATGGGTCAATATATCTATGAATCTATTAAAGTGTCTAATAGCCCTCCAAAAGACAAGCAGAAACCTCTCTTGAAGTCGACCTCCAAACTATATGGAGGAACACAAGTCGACTCACAAATAAAAGACACATCCCTTCATGTATACAGGTCGGCTTATTTATGGACAGACTACTATAAATACGTGGCTATGATCTTCACAAAAGCATAGTCAACAACTCGGCTATCTCTGAAATTTTCGGAGGTCAACACAATTTAGAATTTCGTTCTCTCTAAAGTTTCAGATGGGTATCACAGGGAACATTTCGGATCTCTATAACAGACCTACCATATCCTTGAGATTCTCAGTGGAGAAGGCAGAGAAGAGTTCGGATCAGATTCGGATGAGCACAGTGAATAGGTTGGGTATAATCACAGTGAATAGGAATACGGATCCCTTTGTATTTCGGATGGATAAGCATAGTATCAAGTTCGGATTTCCTTGATCAGTAGTTCAAAAGGAATAGACTGTCTCATTAAAGGACTCAGCCTATCTTGCTGTGAAGAATACCTCTATCTCAATATCACGTCAGAAGGCAGTAAGGTCTCATTGACAACATGACAGCTCGTTGTATCTACAGTTTGTTGATGACACTCGGTGTCAAGCTAGTGGTGAAGCTCTCGGTATCTAAGCAGTAACGAAGATCTCGGTATCAAGGCAGTGATGCAGATCTTGCAGTGATAAAGATCTCAGTAATGATAAGAAGGTTGAGGACCTGTGTCTAGGTCTTAGAGTGGCTAATAGGTTAAGGGTTTTGGTCTTGGCATTCGTCAATTGGAATCTCTATAAGAAGAATTTGTGTGGGTTTTCCTCTCAAAAAGTGAGAGGTTTTGGCCTTGGCTTATAGCCTATATGCTATGTCTCTTGTCTATTTATGTTCATACATTGGTTATTGTTTGATGAAGAAGAACACTAATAATCTAATGTGAAGAAGATCCTAATCTAGAGAAGTAAAAAGCATTCACAAGCAGTCACTAAAGGAAGAGAAATCAACTAACACTAATGCCCTAGATTTCTCAACACCAACGACAAATAACCAGCAATATTATCACAATAACTTGTAAGCAACCCAACCAATAAACAAAAAATGCCACGATAAATAAACTCTTACAATAGCTTTGTTATTTAAAAATTGATACCACAGGAAAATATTTTTGCTAGCGAAATAGATCAACTGTCATAACATAGGCAAAAATTTGCAGCAATAAACTTAGCCAGATATTTTATTAATTATATCAAGAAACCTGCCTGATGATGATGCGAGCTACTGCAAATTGATTTCTTTAGATTCTTGGAAACTGTTGCAATTTGATTTTCCTTCCATTCAATGCCAATGAAGAAGCTGATGTAGTTCTCCCTCTTTACTAGCTAGGGTGGATGTTTCACCACCGAAACTAAATGCCACCAGCTAGTGTAGATAGTTCCACCACTGAAACTGGGATCTCCACAAGGATTTCCCCTCACACCATAAGATGTTAGAGCTCTAAACAATTATCAAAATCAATAACCAATCATACCCCTTGAACTCCCTTCCTTTTTATAGTTTTCCCCCATCAAAATACCATGGGTTGAATACCATGGGTCGTTGAAATACCATAGGTCACTATTTAATAATAAAGTAACTTTATAATTTTTATTTCTTAATTAATTCAAAAATCACTTAACAATCCCTTTTTAATTTAATTATTCACTATCGCCATAGGATGACATTAAATAATTAAATTAATTCACTCCTTTCTTCCATTCTCGGAAAGGGACATTACAGTCATCCCTTCTCGAGATTGCTTGTCCAAGCAATCCAAACCTATATTCCCAGGTCCTAGAGAATTCCTACTGCATACAATCTAGAACCTGCAAGCTCAATCCAATTCCTAGATCCCAAATGAATCTGAAGAAGGCTCTGCTTGAATCCTGCTGAATTGTTCGTTCAATCCATTCTAAGATTCTACCAAGTTGCACGTTTACCACCACATAATTAATGTGCCAGATATTGTTTCAAGCTGGAACGGCAACATCTATTGTTTGTAGTTATCATACATCTGACCATCTTGACACACGGATGAAGCAAGTTTCAACAAATATTGATTGAGGTTATCAGCTACTGTAAGTGCAGATGCAACATCCTCTGTAAGATGTGACACTCCATCAAGGAATGGTTTCAGCTCTTTACCATAAAGTTGATGAAGCAATGAAGCAGAAATGGGAGTAAACATAGGATTCCAAGGTGATAAAACAGGACGAAAATCTTCTCGGCCTCTGGAACTGAAAACAAGCTTCTCTCCAACAAAATCGAATTGCCTTCTAGAGACTTTTGCGCAACCCATGTGTTGGTTTCTCTGTGGCTATTTCTACCTCTCTGCAAGCTACTCCCCGGAACTGGAAAACCTCCTCCGGACTCACTGCCTCTCCCCTCTCTATCTCTGCATCCCCTCTCTAGCTCGAACTCTTCTAGCAGTATGTTGTTGCTCTCTAGAAAATCGAATTGCCCAAGGAAATTGATCTCAGGTGTGTTCCTCCATCTACCTATCGACCTCTTCTTATAATCTCCAATTGGGACTCCAACGGCCAAGATTAAAACTTAATCAATGGTTGAGATCATTTCCTAGTCGATCCGAGTGAGTTTCCTGAGAAATCTCACCTTCCTCAATTAATTGTTGTTAATTAATCATTTTCCCTTAGTTAGACTTAGATAAAATTTAATCACTGATTAATTAACTTAATTATGGCATTTCTAGGTGGAATTTTCTGAAACCTTTTCTAGGTTATGTAGTCCAGTGTTTCTTAGCCTCTTTGACAACTGTCAAGACTAGAACACCATCTGATGCTATGAAAACTAACATAGATCATCGCCATTGATTCGTCCACGAGAGATTATAAGAGCAAATCGATGGGTCATGTTATCTCTTAGAGGAAACCCTGCTGCTGGAAAACCTCTAAGGTAACCTCGAACCTCTTTGAGGTTGAAAGTCGACCCTTCAACCTAGAGAGGGATCTCTCCCTAAAAACTCAACTACTCTAGGTCACTGTAGTAGTAGGTTTTGCAATTGAGTTTTGTGGCCAGATTTATCGAAAAATGAAGTTTGGTTGGGATACATGAAAAATACTATCATTGGGCATGGAGTCTAACCCAATCAGGTACATATAAACACAGCTTCAATGAACAAAACACAAAAGCAGAGTAGTGACAATTCCTTTGACACTTCAAGGAATTTGGAAAGAAAATGAAGGAGATTAGTGCAATGGTTAAGTGAACAACATTTATTAATGCCTGATAAACAAAGAAAAAGGAGTATAAAATATGAATCCCAATCTCATACTCTTTTTGTCAAACATGAGGAAGTATAAAACAAAGAAAAAACGGAGAGAGAATCATAAGACAAGAATTTTTGTAACCTGCTCATGAACACTGTCAGATGAAAATGTTTATGCCAACCTTAGAAGAAAAGGCAAGATCCTGGCATGAAAGGTTGCCACCTAATAGTCTTTATTCTCTTAAAGATTTTTATATTGTTTTCTATAAGAATTATAAGGAATGCTCCCAAACTTCATCACTTTTTGGGAATTGTTGGGAATACTTTGAAGATCAGACCTGGTGTATATTATTTTGATATTAATAGTACTTGTTGCAAGCAGTATTACAGCGTTTCGGAGACTTATGTGTTGAAGGTTTCCAGTCAGTTTCTTATGGTGTTTTTCCTCTTTCTTAGTCAAAGCTTGAATCCATTGATCTTCAATAATTTGAATAAAGGTTATGAAACAAAATTCTTTGTAAATGCTCTGTTTCAGGTTATTCAGATTTCCTATATGTTTTTCAACTTAAATGTCAATTGCATAATTCACATGGTTGCTCGATTTTTTGATGTTTATTTCTACTGACTCCTACCATCTTTCATTAATGATTTGTCTAAGAAACCTACAACTATCTTGCCTCTGTTAGACTGATTTGTATGGCCTGTAGCTAGTGTCTTTGTATTAGAGACTCCATGCCCAATGGTGGAACTTTCACATAGCCCAACCAAATTTCAATCATTTTCGATAAATCTGACCACAAACCACAATACTCAATTGCAAACCTACTACTACAGTGACCTAGAGTAGTTGAGTTTTATGGAGAGATCCCTCATCAGGTTGAAGGGCCATCTTTCAACCTTAAAGAGGTTTTCCCGCAGTAGGGTTTCCTTTAAGAGATAAAATTTTGGCGTCGTTGTCAAGGAGGCGAAGTTTCATGTCAAATCATTCTTGGGAGAACGACAAAGAAGCAATTTTGATTGTTGATGGTGAACAATAGTCAGACATCAATCAAGTTGTGCATAATTCACCTGGCAACTCCGTTCTCAACTAAATCTAGAGCTCAAAACTTTCATGACGGCTCCACTGGCAAAAGACTTAGTTGTCTGAAGAACTATTTGGCGACTCCATTGTCGCAAGATGGATCCACAATCTACAAGGTATGCTCCTATGAATCGTGCTCATATTCCTAGCTTTCCAAATCGTATTCCTCGTATAGATTGGCAATTATATTTGCCAAAATTTAGAGATGAGGACGGGGATGATGTTGCTCTTCATTTGGTGAAATTTCATATGCATATACATAGGCCTGGGGTTAAATTTCATGAAGATTCCCTGATGAAAATGTTTATGGCAACCTTAGAAGAAAAGGCAAGATCCTGGTATGAAAGGTTGCCACCTACTAGTCTTTATTCACTTAAAGATTTTCATACTGTTTTCTATAAGAATTATAAGGAATGCTCCCAATCTTCATCACTTTTTGGGAATTGTTGGGAATACTTTGAAGATCAGACCTGGTGTATATTATCTTGATATTAATAAAACTTGCTGCAAGCAGTATTACAACATTTCAAAGATTCATGTGTTGAAGGTTTCCAGTCAATTTCTTATGGTGTTTTTCCTCTTTCTTAGTCAAAGCTTGAATCCATTGATCTTCAATGAATAAAGGTTATGAAACAGAATTCTTTGTAAATGCTTTGTTTCGGGTTATTCAGATTTCCTATATGTTTTTCAACTTAAATGTCAATTGCAAAATTCACATGGCTGCTTTGTTTTTTTATGTTTATTTCTATTGTCTCCTACCATCTCTCATTAATGATTTGTCTAAGAAACCTACAACTATCTTGTCTTTGTTATTAATTTGTATGACCTGTAGCTAGTGTCTTTGCATCAGAGACTCCATGCCCAGTGGTGGAAATTTCACATAGACCAACCAAATTTCATCATTTTCGATCAATCTTGCCACAAGACTCAATTGCAAACCTACTACTATAGTGACCTAGAGTAGTTGAGTTTTTAGGGAGAGATTCTTCTCCAGGTTGAAAGGCCAACGTTCAACCTCAAGAGGTTAGAGGTTACCTTGGAGGTTTTCCCACAACCAGGTTTCCTCTAAGAGATAATAGGTCGGTTGGCGACATACAAGGGAGTTCGAATCACCTAGTTGTTGTGATAGCAAGGGTGCAATTTGAGCGAGGGAGACACTGGCAGAAGGGCTTCAGCAGAGAAGATTGGAAAGGAAATTTGAGAACAATTTTCTCAGAAGATTTCCAATTTCCAGTGAGATGAACGAGATCGAATTAATCAGCAGAGGGCATGCCGAGTCCAGCGATGCGATGATGATTTGGGGTAGCATCGGATGTGCTCTAGCCATGAAAATTGGTGGAGAGGCTAAAGCACATGAGATCTCCAAGACCCAAAAATGGTTTGAGCAAATTCTAACCAGTTTGGGAGATATTAAAATAATTAATACTTAAAATGGAGTTCCTAAGTCTAAACTTAGGAAAAATAAAATATCAATGGATTTTAATATAAAATTGGGTTTGAATGTTCCAAAATTCATGGATCAAGCGAAATCTAATCTTAGCCATTGATTGGAGATTTAATCTCGATCGTTGATGGACCGAGGAGAAGAGTATAAGAGGAGGTTTGAGGGTCAGTTGGAGAACACACCAAGATAGATCAAGAATTCGATTTTATGGGGTAGGGTTTGCTGAGGAAATCGAGTGACTGATCTGAGTAGCAACTGAAGAGCAGTGAATACATAACAGAGAGGCAAAGATGGTACCAGAGAGGCATCACAGAGCCTAGTGAGGTTGACGCAGAAGCAGCTGGAGGCTACGCAGAGGTAGCCAGGAGATGCACAGTGCCAGGTAGGCCAACGTGTGAGACGCAAAGGGTCTAGGGGTTGACGCAGAGGCTCCAGAAGCTGACACAGAGGCTAGCAGAGCTGACGCAGGGCCTAGAGGCAACGCTGGAGGATTTCGTGGGATAGACTAGGAGCTGGTGAGCTAGATAGGGTGACGCAGCCCCTATCAGAGTGACGCAGAGCAGCAGAAGCTGCAATTGTTGCTGCGGGATCGTTCATCCGGTGATTAATCAGCCAGAATATTTGTCTCCGAGGAGAGGTACTACTGCCGAGGGCATTCTCTGTTGGGTGAGCCATTTCTGGCACCCTAGTTGTATTCTGATAACTGCATAATAATAAAACCCTCTGAATAGTTGCACCGGTTTTCCCGCATTGGGTTTTTCTGGGGACATTGGTCCAAAAATAACAGTGTCACTTGTGTGCTTGTTTACTTTCAGTTGATGATCTATAGATGTTGATATTGTACTTGTATTTATTTTCAGTATTTACATAGTAATAACTTGTTAAGTAATTGAAGAAATAGGAAGAAATAAATCAGATAGTACAGGAAGAATTTCTAAAGGGTTAAACTTAGAAATTCCAACATGGTATCAGAGCATAGTTGCAAATCATAGGATAACTGAAGGCATCAACCGAGCAGAGCAGTAGCAACAGAAACAGTTGTCCCGAGTGATAGAAATTGTTCCTAGTAGAAAGCAACAAGGAAGGGGCGACGCAGAGGGCCTGCATCATCAGTTTGAGCCAGGAGAAGGATCAGCGCAGAGGCAGAGAGGAGCAGACCTCACCTATGCAGCGCCCGGCCATCTTTCGCAGTCAGGAAGGATCAACATTGTGGCCAGGAGGTGCGGATTTTGCCAGTGTCAAGATTGCGCAGAGCCTAGAGGCTCAATCCTTCAAGTTGCTAGGGTATAGGAGGTTGCGAATAATTTGCAGAGCGAAGCTGGTGGGGTACTGTGGTCAGAACAGTACCTTACAGGGCAAGACCAAGGAGGAGGGATTTCCAAAAGGGAAATCAAGACTCAGAGGGAGTCGAACCAAGGACTTCCACGAGGGAAGTAGATAGACTCAGAGAAGTCAGAAGAAGAGCAACATAATGGCTGTGAATGGACTCAGAGATCAGGATAGGTTGGACGGAGCATCCAACTTCATCGTCTGGAAGACCAAGATCTTGTCCATTCTAGACAAATATCGCATCAAGGACTTCGCCTTGAAAATAATAGCGATCCCAGTTGACCCAGCTGAAAATGAGAAGTACGAGAAGGCAATGGCCAAGGCGAAGTGCATCATCCTTGATGGGGTCAAGGATCATGTGGTGTCACATATTGCCAAGAAGGACACGGGAAATGAGATGTGGGATGCCCAAAAGAAATTTTACCATCATACTTCCGTGCAAAGGAAGATGTTACTTGAAAATCAGTTGTGATCATACCAGATGCAAAAGGGACAATAGATAGATGTCTTCCTTGGTCGATTGAAGGAGATCCGGGATCAGCGAACTTCCATAGGGGCCACGCCGAATAAAGAATTGATGGTGAGGACCGCATTGAACGCACTCTCAGAGGATTGGAAGGTGTTTGTCCAGAGCATAGTGGGCAAGTCGAGCCTTCCAGTTTGGGAGGAACTGTGGGCGACTCTTCGTCAAGAAGCAGACGGGTGAACAAGGCAGGGAATAGCGGCAAAGGGGTTAGAATCAAGAAGGAGGAAGAAGAAGATGCGGCTCTCGCATCTGCGGGAAAGCAGGAGAAGAGAAAGAAGAAGGACCTCTCCAAGGTCAAGTACTTCCATTGTGGGGAACTGGGTCATTTTGTGAACCAGTGTCCTAGGAAGAAGAGCAAGGGAGAGGCTTCTGAGACCAAGGCAGCGGCAGCGAGGGCAGAAAAAGAAGCCGAGGAGGATGACGACAGTTCCATGAGTGCTCATGCGACCCTTGAGGGGAAGTGGGGTAACATCGAGCTTTAGTCAGACGGACTACAGGCGATGAGGGGCAGGATCCTTGAGGTACCCTACCTCTTGGATTATACCTTGCTATGGGAGCCTCGAAGAGGAGTAGCAGAACTGGCAGATGTTGGTAGAAACGGATGCGGATGGAGCGACAGAGAGTGCTATAGTGCAGGAGTCCCGGGATAGCAGGCTGCAAGAGTGCGAGAAGCACAAGATTGTTGCACCAGTGCAAGATGGCACAAAAAAGTGTGCAACGGTGCGAGATGCATGGAGTTGTTGCAGCAGCGCAAAGGTCAATAAAGGGAGCACTTGTCAGCGACATAGGGAGCTTCAGCATCGGGAGTGTCTCTAGCCTGATAGTGATGTCAGAGTTGGGTGGATCAGTTACCTACTTCTTAGTAACTGAGTTGCAGTGCAGCAGTTAGCAGTGGCAGTGCTATGGGCAGCACAATGCAGCCTGATGAGAAGGGGATGCAGTGCTGGGAGTATGGACCAGTAGCAGCACAGATGCAGAGGGAGTTGTCGTACGGATGTAACAATGGCAGTAGCAAGGACATGGGCAACAGTACAGGATGCAGCAGTGCAGAGGATGTTGGGTAGGGAGGCCTAGCATCAGCACAAAGATCGGTGTTGGATAATCAGGATGATACTCAGTGTGGAGTATTACTAGAGCACAGTCCTCGCTAAGAGGGATTGTTGATTTGGGGTAGCATCGGATGTGCTCTAGCCATGAAAATTGGTGGAGAGGCTAAAGCACATGAGATCTCCAAGACCCATAAATGGTTTGGGCAGATTCTAATCGGTTTGGGAGATATTAAAATAATTAATATTTTTTATGGAGTTCCAAAGTCTAAACTTTGGAAAAATAAAATATTAATGGATATTAAAATATAACTGGGTTAGAATGTTCCAAAAGTCATGGATCAAGCCAAATCTAATCTTAGTCGTTGATTAGAGATTTAATCTTGGTCGTTGATGGACCAACGAGAAAAGTATAAGAGGAGGCTTGAGAGCCAGTTGGAGAACACACCAAGAAAGATCAAGAATTCGATTTTCTGGGGCAGGGTTTACTGAGGAAATCGAGTGAGTGATCTAAGTTGCAACTGAGGGGCAGTGAATACATAGCATAGAGGCAGAGTTGGTACCCAAGAGGCAGCGCAAAGCCCAGTGAGGTTGACGCAGAGGCAGCTGGAGGCTACGCAGAGGCAGCCAGGAGCTGCGCAATGCCAGAGAGGCCAGCGTGTGAGACGCATAGGGTCTAGGGGCTAACGTAGAGGCTAGCAGAGCTGATGCAGGGCCTAGAAGAAGCGTTGGAGGATTTCGTGGGACAGACTAGGAGCTGATGAGCCAGATAGGGTGACGCAGTCTCTATCAAAGTGACACAAAGCAACAGAAGCTGCAATTGTTGTTGTGGGATCGTTCATCCGGTGATTAATCAGCCGGAATATTTGTCTCCGAGGAGAGGTAATACTGCCGAGGGCATTCTCTGTTGAGTGAGCCATTTTTGGCACCCTAGTTGTATTTTGAAAACTGCAACATAATAAAACCCTCTGAATAGCTGCACAAATTTTCCCGCATTGGGTTTTTCCGGGGACATTGGTCCAAAAATAACGGTGTCACGTGTGTTCTTGTTTACTTTTAGTTGATGATCTGTAGATGTTGATACTGTACTTGTATTTATTTTCAGTATTTACTTAGTAAATAACTTGTTAAGTAATTGAACAAGTAGGAAGAAATAAATCAAATAGTACTAGAAGAATTTCTAACGGGTTAAACTTAGAAATTCCAACATGCGAATTGCAAGAGTGCATTTCCAGAGGAATTGTGAGTAGCCATGATCAAGTTTCCAATTGCAAGTGCAAATTGCAGGAAATTCATGTGATTACGGGAAGTGTGGATCCCTGTAGGCGGATTACAAGAAAGGCAAATTGTAGGAAAGGGAAAATTCCTGTAATTATAGGAAGTGCGAATTTCAGGAAGAGAAATTTGCAAGATAGCCAAGCAAATTGCTACAAAGAATCAATTTGTCTTGCAGAGGGAGATTTTGTGATTTCTAGATCGATTTGGTGAATAGAAAAATATTTGCGAGATCTTTTCCAGTGAGAGGCAAGAAAATTGTAATTCTCAATTTTTGCAAAGATTAATAATAAAACCCTCATCTGCAAAACAAGTTTTCCCTACACTGGGGTTTTTCCAAGGACAATTTGTCCAAAAATATTGGTGTGCATTATTTCTCAGTTCCTGTTATTATTTGTGAAGATTGCAATAGTGATTTAATCGTTATTTGTCGTAATTAATTTATGCAGACAAATAGTCTCCATGGATAGAAGATTAAATTCTAGTTGTTGCAATTAAGGAAATTTCACATGGTATCAAAGCAGATCAGTGCAGAGGGTTTGCAGGAGTAAATCAGCACCGGTGACATGAAGAGAAAGCCTGTGATTTATAACCCAGTTTATTTTCTTCAAATTTTGGGTTTCGTTATATTTCCATATTTCTAGATATGGTTGCAGCAGGTTTGAGAGGTCGGGATATATTGGATGGAGCCTCAAACTTTGGCGTTTGGAAAGCCAGAATTTCTATTATATTGGACAAGCATGGACAGAAGGAGTATGCAGAGAATGTTATCATTGTACCAACAGATCCACAACAGTTGGCAACCTATAAAAAGGAGAATGCCAAAACCAAGAGGATTATCCTTGATGGAATCAAGGACCATATAGTTCCTCATATCGTAGAAAAAGACACAGCGAAGCAGATGCAGGATGCAATTATAAATCAGTACTAGAATCCTACAAAAAATAGGAAACTGATTCTCAGATAAAAGTTGAGGACCATTAAGATGCAGAAGGGATAAGACGTGGTCTCCTATCTTACCATAGTTAGACTTGCCAAGGATGAGTTGGCCGCAATAGGTGATAAGCCAAGTGATGATGATCTGGTGCGAGTGGCCCTATGGGTTTTCTATTCAGTGGGATGTGTTTGTCCAAGTGATCAATGGAAAAGATACACTACCAAGATGGGATCGCCTATGGAATGATTTCACTCGGGAGGAACTTAGGCTTAGCTTGGATAATGGTAGTAGCAACAGCAGCGGCAAGACTCCGAAGGTTGAGAAGGAAAAGGAAAACATAGCACTAGCAGGAAAAGGGAAGGCAAAGAAGAAGGGATAACGCCCAAAAGGAGATAAGAAGAAGAGAGACTTGACTAAAATCAAGTGTTTTGGCTGCAGTCAGCTAGGACACTATGTCAGCAAATGTCCAAACCAAAAGAAGGGAGAAAGGAAGGGGAAGGAGCAACAACAGCTTCAGTTGACATTGAAGATTTGCCTTCTAGGCTAGAGGATGAATTCGCTCTCATTGCTTGCCTCTCTAGCTCTACATCCACAGGTTTCTGATATATCAACAGTGGAGCGTCAGCACATATGACGGGAGTTAAAGAATATTTTTCTAGCTATAAAGAAGAGGAGATAGACTTCCATATGCAGATGGGAAACAAGATTAAATGTACTCCAGTTGGGAGAGGTACCATCAACATTCAGAGGGAGTCAGGCAAGAGTAACCAGTGTTACATATGTGTTGCATGTGCCAGGTTTAGGCATGAAATTGGTTTTAGTTTTTTCACTACTAGACAAGGGTTGTGATGTCTATTTCATGGGGCAGAAGGTGTACATCAAACACCAGAGTTGGAAGAAGGTCAAACAAATTGGGGTTCGAAGCAACAACTTGTACAAGTTGCAGTTCTGTTATCCAAAGGCACTGATTCACAGTGGCAGTAGCCGAGACATGCGAGAGTTATGGCATAGGTGGATGGGACACTTATCTCATGGAGCACTCAGGTTGCCCAGGGAGACTGTGACAGGAGTTATAGAATTGAGCACAGAACATGATGATGTGTACAAAGAGTGCGTGCTTGGGAAATTTACAAAAGCAGCATTCAAGGAGTGACAGTAGAGCCAGTGGCGTGCTTCAGTTGATACACTCGGATATATGTGGCCCGTTGTCTACTAGATCTCTCAAGGGTTATGAGTATTTAATAACCTTTGTCGATGACTTATCCAAGAAAACTTGGATCTATTTCTTGAAGACATGATGAAGTCTTCAGTCGCTTCCAAGAGTTTAAGGCTCTTGTGGAGAACATGACGGGTAGAAAGATCAAGGTGCTTCGAACAGACAATGGAGGTGAGTACACAAATAAGGCCTTCACGGGGTTTTGTGTGAAGGAGGGCATCAGGAAAGAGTGGACAGCTCCATACAACCCATAACAAAATTGGGTCGCAAAGAAAAAGAACATGACGATACTTGGAGCAACGAGGGTGATGTTATATAACTAGGGTATGCCTAAGTTTCTATGGATAGAGGCATGTAGCACAAAAGTGTTCATTCAAAATAGGGTTCCTCACAAAGCATTGGGGAAGATGACACCAGAAGAGGCTTTTACAGGGAAGAAGCCAAAGGTTGGACACTTCAAAATCTTTGGCAGTATAGCTTATTGTCACATGTCAAATGAAAAATGCACCAAGTTGGATCAAACTGCAGAGAAGGACTATTTCGCTAGATATAGTGAAACGTCCAAGGCATACAGGGTCTACATTCCTGGTAACAGGCAAATCATCATGAGGCAGGATGTTAAATTTCAAGAGGAGAAAGCCTTCAGAAGATCTCGCGAGTTGCCAACAGATGATTAGAGTGGGCTAGTAGAAGCTCCAAGGGTTGAGCAGCAGCCGCAGGGACAGTAAAGCACAAGTACTATTACTGGTACAAGAACTAGCTCAGGTGCAGGTGATCCAGTGAGTTCAGAGCAGAAGAAGCAGCAGGCGCAAGATGAGGAGCATTAAGCTCCAACCACCACTAGCAGAAGAAGAAATAGGGAGGTGCTTCAAACATTGAAGGATGCACAGGAGTTCATGGGAGCTCCTAGGACAAGCACCGGAGAGTGCAAACAGCCAAACAGGTATAAGGTGTTGGCGACAGAGGTCATTGACATAGAGCCTTCTAGCGATCAAGAGGTTGCAAAACATTAGGTGTGGCAGGATGCGATGGTGGAGGAGTATAACTTCATCATGCTCAACGATATATGGGAGGTCGTGCCTAGACCAGTGGATAGGTCAGTAGTTAGCTCTCGATGGATCTACAAGATCAAGCATGATGCAGATGGCAACATAGAGTAATATAACGCTAGGTTTGTGGCCATGGGTTATGCACAAAAGGAAGGCATAGACTATGACGAGACATTCACTCCAATGGCCAGATACACTTCTATCAGGACCGTGATCTCATTAATAGCATAGATGGGATAGCAAATTGACCAGATGGATGTCAAGATAGTTTTCTTAAAAGGGGTGATAAAGGAAGAGATGTATATCGAACAGCTAGAGGGATTTGAGATGCATGGGAGAGACACCCATGTTTGCAAGTTGAAGAGGGCACTATACAAACTCAAGCAAGCTCCTAGAGCATGGTATGGTCAGATTGATAACTACTCGCAACAGATGGCTTCGTGAAGAGAAAGGTAAATTCTAACCTTTACTATTTGATAGTAGGAGGCGAGTCGCTCATTCTCATACTTTATGTGGATGATCTAATCTTGACGGTCATCAGGGCTCATAGAGAACTGCAAGAGGGACTTGGCAATTGAGTTCGAGATGAAGGATTTGGGACTGATGCATTATTTCCTAGTATTGGAGGTATGGCAGATAGATGGGGAGATTTTCAGTGGGTAAGGGAGATATACTCTGGAGATATTGAAGAGATTCAGGATGCATAATTGTAGACCCATGTCTACACCTATGATTACCAATTGGAGGAAGATAGTGCATCAGAGGACGCAGCAATGGACCCAACCTTGTATAGGATGCTCATCAGATCTCTCATGTATCTGGTCAACACAAGACCAGACATTTGATTCGCAATCAACACTCTCAGTCAGTACATGATGGAGACGAAGAGAGTACAATGGACAGTTGCAAGGCATGTATTGAGGTATCTATGAGGTACAGTCGAGTATGGTTTATCATATACTCGAGGTGATGGTGTCAGTTTGATAGGATATCAGATGCAGACTGGGCAAGCAGTTCAATGGATTGGAAAAGCACTTCAGGGTGTTGCTTCAATATTGGATCAGGGTTTGTCTCTTGGTGCAGCAGGAAGTAGAAGTCCACGGCACTGAATTCTGTAGAGGCAGAGTACATGGTAGCAAGCATGGCCACATGTGAAGCTATTTGGCTTCAGAAGCTACTAGTGGTACTGTTTGGTCAGCGGTTGGATTTGACCAGTATCTATTGTGATAATCAGAGTTGCATCAAGCTCTCTGAGAATCCAGTGTTTCATGATAGGTCGAAGCATATCGACATCACGTACCACTTTATCAGAGATTGTGTACAACGTGGATCAATTCGAGTACAATATGTTCACACAGATCAACAGGTTGCGAATATTCTCACGAAAGCCTTGGGTAAAGCAAAATTTGTCTACTTCAGGAATAAGTTGCAAGTAGTGGAGAACACCTTCCTCACTAAGAGGGGGAGTTAGTTTTTTAGTAGCTTGGACAGGTGTTCTAGTCTCTATTTGTGTCGAAGAGACTAAGGAACACAGGAACATAATTATCTCCAAGACCCAAAAAAAGTGTCTAAGGAAAATGCCTTAATTAGATTAATTATCCAATTATTAAATATTTTCTTAAGTCTAACATAGGAAAACTAGTTGAATTAGATAAAATGAGGTAAATCGATTTTTCTCTAGAGAATTCCAGAAAAGTCACTTGATGGGATCAAGATGATCTTAGCCATTGATTGTGATCAAATCATGGTCATTGATTCGTTAATGAGAGATTATAAGAGAATATCGATGGGTCAATTGGACACATATAAGAGAGTTTGAATCACGCAATTGTTGTGATATCAAGGGCACAGTTTGAGAGAGGGAGACACCAACAAAAGGGTTTCAGCAGAAAAGATTGGGAAGGAAATTTCGGAAGAATTTTCTCAAAAGATTTCCAGTTTCCAGTGAGAGGAAGGAGATCGAATCCATCAACAGAAGGAAGGCCAAGTTCATTGGTGTGAATTAGCAAAGCGCATTTCCAGAGGCAGTGCGAATAGCCAAGATCGAGTTTCTAGTTGCAAGTGTGAATTGCAAGAAATTTGTGTGATTACAGAAAGTGTGAATTCTTGTAGGCAAATTACAGGAAAGGCAGAGTGCAGGAAAGGGCGAATTCTTGTAATTACAGGAAATGTGAATTGCAAGAAGAGCGATTTGCATGATAGCCAAGCAAATTGCTAGAAAGGGTTGACTTGTCTTGCAGAGGGAGATTTTTTTATTTCCAGATCGATTTGGTGAAGAGAAAAATATTTGCCAGAGCTTTGCCAATGAGAGGCAAGCAAATTATGATTCTCAATTTTTGTTGAAGATTACTAATAAAACCCTCATCTAATGTTAATGTTATCGCGCTCTGGCTGCCTACACTTAACCTTCCTTCTCGCATCCTCGTCCTTCCGCCACCACCATGGCCCCTTCGGAGCCTCCTCTAGCAAGGGTTCCTCCTCCAGCAAGGGTTCCTCCTCTAGAATTGTTACCTCCGGCTCAGCATCCTCCAGAAGAGTCTGCAATAGCCTTTGCAAGTTTGATCTCTTCACTAGGACCTCCTCGATCTAGACCCTCTGTCTCGAAGTTCGTCAAGGAACTCGAGGACATTCCAGAAATCGTTTTACCGCCTTATTTGCCCCGTAGAGCAGTGCTCTCTTTATCAGAAAGAGGATTGGTGGGACAGTTCACAAGCCTATGGCCTTATCCAAAATCAGTGCAAAAATGGGTTGAAAGGCACTGGTCAGATTCAACCCATGGGAAAATCTCCATTCGCTTCTGTGGCAGAGGATACTTCACTTTTCATTTTGAAACGAAAGAGGACAGAGATTTTATATTCAGGAACGGGCCCTATTTCATGGATACAAGAGGACTTTATTTAAACAGATGGACGCCATATTTTGATCCCAAGACGGATATCCCAAGTGTTGTTCCAATTTGGGTGCGCCTTCCCCACCTCCCTCTTCATTGCTGGGGAGTTGAGTCGGTAAAAGCAATAGGAAATGTAGTGGGAAAATACATAGACAGAAGCAAACTAAAGGAGAATATGCATGCTTGTGCAATAATTTGCGTCGAAGTCGATCTAGGCAAAGGACTCTCAGAACTAATAAAGATCAAGGTGGATAGATGGATGCATATTCAGCAACTGGACTACAAGAAAATCCCATTTAAATGCAAGGTATGTCACGAATACGGTCATTTTACTAATAGATGTCCAAAAAAGCAAGAATCTGAAGAAGTAGCAGTGCTAGAAACAAAATGGGAACTAGTTAAAAAAAATGACAACAAACAAACTCTCTTCTCAATAAGCCCCACCCTCATCTGCTCCTCCTTTGAGAAATCCCCCATCTCAGCAACCCTATCTTCTAATCCCCTCCTTGACTCCAACCTCTTTGGACCCCTCAACTCCTCTCTCAATCCTCCTCTTGTTGATCATGTTATTCCTTCTTCATCCCCTCCCCCGTTGGCCCCTCTCCCTCCCTCTCTTCTCCCACTCCTCCCCCCACCCACCTTTCCCCTCAGCCCTCCCCCTTCTTTTGATAGAATCCTCACAAGAAATCAGTCCAGAGACTCTTGCTCTCTTCAGATAACCAGAAAAAACAAGGAAGAAAGACCAACAAGGAAATCAGTGATGAAGCAGTTGCTAAGAAAATGGCAATGGGTACTCAACAACTATGTACTCTTTCCTCGAAAAAATTACAAGAAACAAGGAAAAAAACCATCATCCTAATCGAGGGAAAGGTCCCTCTGCATCAAACCAAAGCAAGTAATGAATCTGGTCTCCTGGAATTGTAGAGGACTGGGACATCCTTCGAAATTTAATGCAACAAAAGACCTCTTAACAATGGAAAAACCTGATATATTCATGATCCAAGAGACCAAAATTATTGAACAAGAAATGGGGAAAATAATACAAAAGCTAAGGAATTATGATGGCACATTCCTCCAAGCAGCTAGGGCTTAAGGAGGAATTTGTACAATATGGAGAAAGGACATATGGGAACTGCAGAAACAGCAAATAGACCAACAATGGATCAAAACAAAATTGAAAAATAGAACTTCAGATTTTCAATTCTGCCTTTACAATATGTATGCTCCAACCCATTACAGAGACAAAGAGACAGGTTGGAATTCCCTCAAAGCAAATTACTTCACAACCAAAACAAAAGCATAATAATAGGAGGCGATCTAAACTTGGTTTTGAACGCTGAGGAGAAATTTGGAGGCACTTTTCATGCTGATCCATCTCAAGATGCCCTTGAAAGTATTATAGAATGTCACAGTCTAATGGACATTCCTCCAAGGAACGGGAAATACACATGGAATAATAAAAGGATCAAGAAAGGCAATATTAAAGAGAGATTTGATAGGATCTTAATCCAAGACAGTATTATAGCAAACTTCTGCTCAGTATGTTCAAAAATTATCCCCTCTGCAGCCTCTAATCACAACTCAGTGATAATCATATTGGGGACAATAGAAAATTTGGGCCCCTTCCCATTTCGATATTGACCCTCTTGGAACAGCAATGAAGAAGTGAAACAAATTATAGCAGCAGCGTGGGCACAAAAGGTCATTGGCTCGCCAAGTTATGTATGGGAAACTAAATTAAAATCAATGAAAAATGGTCTAAAATCTTGGGTGAAGAACAATCACAGGGAACTATAGAAAAATAAATAAATAAAAATGGAAGCAGTGCAGGAAAAAATAGAATGCATGGAGGACACAAAAGAGAACCAACTAAGGGAAAAAGAATTATATTGGGAAATCTACTTAAGTAATAGGAAAGAGGAAGAAGAATGGAGGCTTAAGTCTAGAAACCTTTGGATTCAAGCTGGGGACAAAAATACTTCATTCTTTCACAATACAACGAAGATGAGAATAACTATAAACCAAATAGATATGATAAAAGGTGAAGGAGATCAAGAGATCAAAGGGCAAGAGACACTCAAGAAAGAAGCACACAACCATTTTAAAAACTTATTAACAGCTGAGCTATTAATTCCAAAATTCGAGAGCTTCACTAAACATATCCCAAAAAGGATAAATGAAGAAGCAAATTTAGACCTTTTGAAAGAGGTTGAAGAACACGAAATACAAGCAATTGTGTGGAGCCTTCAGACTGACAAAGCTCCTGGTCCAGATGCCTTTTCAATAGCTTTCTATCGCTTCAATTGGAGCATCATCAAAAAAGACCTCACTTGATTAGAAATAATTTCCGAAAAAAGAAGCTGGGAGGTTTCACAAATTCAACCTTTCTAGCTCTCGTCACAAAAGAAGCCAGACCCTCATCTTTCAACTGATTTCGACCTATCTCATTGTGCAACTCATCATATAAAATCATCACCAAAATCCCTGCCAACCGCATAAAACCTCTCCTACCCCACTTAATTTCAGAAAATCAAGGTGGGTCTGTTCTCAACAGACAGATTGTGGACAATATCATGATCATCCAAAAAGCAATGCATTCCAGTCTCGCAAGAAATGAACAGGGCTTCATTCTAAAACTTGACATCTCTGATGCTTTCGATAGAGTCAATTTGTCTTTTTTATCAGTTGTTCTCAAATCATTTGGCTTCTTTAATGAGCTAATAGAAATAATAAATGCATGCATTGTTGGTCCATGGATAGCTCCTCTCATTAATGCCAGACCGAGTGAGTACTTTCAAAGCTCTCGGGGTTTGAGACAAGGCTAACCCTTGTCCCCATTCCTCTACATAATAATGATTGACTCGTTAAGCAGAAATCTTGAGCATTGTATAAGAAATCGCACCCTAACAGGCCTATCAACTAGTTCTGGAATCAAAAGTATAAATCACTCCCTTTTTGTAGATGATACTCTTTTAATGGGAGAAGCCTCTTGTATACTATGTCACAGGGTTCGGCGAACCTGAAGGTTCAGGTTCGAAATTCGGCGAACCTGAAAAAAAAATTTGAAATTCGTTCAGGTTCGCCGAACCTGAAATTCGAACCTCAAGTCGAACCTCAAGTCGAACCTGAACGAACTCGAACCTAAACGAACCTGAACGAACCTCAACGAACCTCAACAAACCTGAAGGTGAATTTTAATGAATTTTTTAAGGTTCGATTTTTTTAATGATGCACTGAGAACTTCATTATGATAGTTGTTTTATCCTACCTTCATCACTGTACTCTAGACCATCATGTTGACTGTGATCATGCGAGAGTGTATTCCATGATTGCAGGATCATTGTGATCTTTCTTACACCGAGACAATGAGATCATGTAAAGATAGTGAGGGATCCGAAGATCTTTCCATTACATATATATATACATTGACTGTTAAGAAATAGATCCACCGAGATGAGATACTATTCCTCACTATACTGAGGTCCTTACTGTCTCATTTATTCCGAGACTGTAATGGTTATTGTGGCTCTTTGTTATGCAGGGATTGTATCCTCCGAGAATGATCATTTCTGCGGCTTTGTTACTGTGCCACAATTGTAGTATATATATATATATATATATGTGTGTGTGTGTGTGTGTGTGATTGAGACAACGTCTAACATCAATCTTATTAGGCCGAGAGAGAGGTTCTATCACTGTTGTTCTTTGTCTAGAGTCTAGACTTCTACAGGAGTATCACCGAGGCCTTGATGCCAAGACTGCTATGCGAGATCCGTTGACACTGTGCCTTTGTCCTAGATCTTTGCTTCTCCATTTAGCTAAGATCCTCACAGGTATGTCGAGATCACTAGCTGTGCAATTGTGATATGTCTAGGTAGATTTGTATGCTAAAACAGATATGTCGAGAATGTCTAATCCTTCAATCTTTGCAATGTCCATTATACAAGGTTATTCCTGCTCCATTAGACCGAGGTCATATATATATATATATATTGAAAAATATGTATAGTAGAACCTAATGCCGAACCTCATTCGAACCTGATCGGAAAATTCGAATTCGAATCGAACTGAATCGTTGTCGAACTCGAATTCGAACTCGAACCATGTGACATAGCTTGTATAGTGGCTCAAAGATTCAAAAAAGTTCTGGACAAATTTATGGAAGTATCACGATGCCTACTCAATAATAAAAAGAGCAGAATTTATGGTTGGAATGCTCCTCCCCGCACCCTCCAAAGAATGTCACAAATACTTGAGATCCCCCCTTCAGGCCAAATGGAACCACTTTCTATATTTGGGACTACCGGTAACAAAAGAAAATCTAAAAGCAGAATTGTTGAACAAATACATGGAGAAAATGAAAAAAAATACAAACTTGGGGAATGATTTGGCTTAATTTAGCCAGAAGAGTAACCCTAATCAAGTCCATTTTGTCAACTCTTCCCATCTACCAATTTGCAACAATTTTAGCTCCGGCAAGTATACACAAGCAAATCGAACTAATCATAAGGAGCTTCCTCTGGCAGGGAGGGAAATCAGAAACAAAAAAATTTAGTCTCATAAAATGGGAAAAGGTAACTTCACCATACGAGAAAGGAGGAATCTCAATTAGACTTCCGGGATTGATGAACTTGGCCCTAGGAACTAAAATAGCCTGGAGATTCATTACTGGGGACAATTGTTGGTGGAAGCAAGTACTAGAAGCCAAATATCTGAGCCACTCTCGCTTTTCTTTTCTCATAAGGAAAACTCCAACTAGGCCTTGCACCCAAATGTGGAATCTAATCAAAAAGGTTCTTCCTTTCATAAAGGAGAATACATCTAGATTGTCGAGCAATGGTAGAGAGATTAGTATATGGGAAGAAAGTATAATGGGAAAGCAGCCTCTCTCCACCCATCCAGAAATCCAAAGATTAAAAAGATGGTTAAGCTCAAAAGGATTTTGTACTTTAGATTCAATTTCACAATGGGATCAACATGACAGCACTTGGAAAGAATGGAGGAAAATTGATTTACCTCAAAACCTTAAGCAACAATGGGACTCCTTCATCTCTCTTCTCAACGAAGCAGCCCCAATCAATCAAGGAACCCATGATTCTTTCATATGGGACCCCTCTGGAGGAGACTACACAGTGAAATTAGGCTACTTAAAACTCCAAGAACAGCAAGGGAATCAGGAATGGCCTCCTTGGAAATCAATTTGGAAAACTGAAAGCCTCCCAAAAATCAAAATGTTCATTTGGACTCTTTTGAAAGGGAAAATCCTCACAACTAATAATCTCAAGAAAAAAAGATTCTCAGGGCCCTCTTGATGCCCCATGTGCCTCATGGCAGAAGAAAGCATACAACATATTTTCCTTGATTGTACTTTTGCAACTGAATGTTGGAGCCATCTTGTAAGACCATTGGAATTAGAGTGAATCTAACCCGACCCTTCTTTGAGTTTTATGTATCATGGAAAAAAGAGTATCCTTATTCTCTCAAAAATAAAAACACCATCAAAAGATATCGGACAAGTCTTCCCCCATTCCTTTGCTAGCAAATATGGCTGGCAAGAAACAAACAAATATTCCATAACTACAAGCCCGAAGTAGGCAATGTGCTCTCAAAAGCTTGGGGGCTTGGCACAGAATTTCTATCAGCAAAAGGTGCAAAAATAACAAATCTCAACCAACTTCAGCAGGAAGAAAGAATATGGATTAGCTTTGCAAATAACATGCCAAATCTGCCAACCATTTCTAAAAGAAAAGAAGTCAATAAGAACTGGAAAGTTCGACTAAAAGAGGAGGAATTTATTCAATGGATAAATGCTCTAACCAAGCCATGCCTTTTCTTTGATGGTGCATCAAAGTCAAATCCGAGGTTTGCAGGGGCAGGAGGCATCCTTATTCATCAAGACAAGCATAATCCCATTACTTTTGAATGGGGATTGAGAAAGACTTCAAACAACAAAGCAGAGGCTAATGGATTCCTTTTCGGAGCAAACACATTAAAACAAAGAAATATTATGAATTCAATTATCCTGGGAGATTCCTCCATCCTCATCCAAGCAATGATCAATAAGCACAATCCGAAAAATGCAGCGTTGGCCCAACTTACAACCAGGATCAGACATCAATTAAAAGATTTGGGACAAGTCACTTTTATGCACATCTTAAGGGAAAATAATAGAAATGCAGACTCTCATGCAAATAAGGTTTTAGTTCGTCCCCCAAGAGAAGTTAAAATCGAAAATGATATATTTTTCCTTCCAATCCCATAGCCATCCTTCCCTCCTCGCTATCAAATCACTGTCACCTCACATTATGGATAAACCTCCTTTAAATCCGCACCTCACTTGTCATATTCGATGCATTTTCTCTCTCAAATCTCCCCTGATCATTCCCTTTGCCGAACTTCGATCTCTCTATCTGACAGACTTACCCTCTCTTCCCGTGACTTTCCCGTGTCTTTCTCCCGCTCGATGCATCCCTCCCTCTCCTTTTTATTTCCTCCTCCCGTCGTTGCTCCTCATCCTCCCTCACTATGCATCTCTCAGCGTCGCAACCCCTCCCTGTGCTTCCATGCCTCCCCTCCTCGTTGTTCCCTTGTCTCCTGATTGTTGAGCGCTCCCTTAGTTTTTCCCTGACTTTCCCCTAGCTTTTCATGGCCTTACTGGCTCTCTATTCATTTTGGTGACACTGTGGACAAGCCAATGTTTTAAAACTCCGACTCGAACTCCAACTCAGTCGAGGGTCGACTCCAACTCCGACTCCGACTCGGTATCGACTCAACCAGCTCGATTTCATTGACTCAGTCGTTGTAAAAAATACATTAAATATTTATTTTTTATAAAAACACATAAATTTAAAGATTTTCATTCATGTTTCCAAACACACAGCATTAGAATATAGATAGAAGACAACATATGATCAAAGTAGGCTCATGAATATATCCATTATATTAAAATGGCACCCAGTGCACTGTCCAATACATATACGATGATGATATAGAGATCAAAACAAAAACACATAACCAAGGAGGCTAAAAATGGCCTCTACAACAAAAGTATGTGACCAGTACTACTGGCTACTGCTAGAGTTGCCAACATCATCTGGCTCAGTGTTACTTGGGAGCGGGAGCGAAAGCGGGGAGCGGGAGCGACATTTTCGAAAGCCCCCGGTTTGGGAGCGAATCCCGGAGGAGTTTGACAACCAATGTCACTAACATCAAGGTGAATAGAGGAATTGGTGCTCTTGATTAGATACGAGTTCCATACCCTAATACATGACAAAATTCAATGGAAACATTGCAATCCCCCAATCCTGAAATCCTGAAAAACTGATAAGTCTGCTGGATTTTGAATGAAATCTAAAATTCTACTTTCTCCATATGAAATCCAATGAGGCCAGAACCACTCTCAAACATCCTGAGTCATTTCATGGTAATGTTAAAAATTTAAGTATCCTTTTTAACATTACCGTGAATAGCATAGCCTTAGTAGGGAAATATGATCAAATACTAGGGTTTGGGAGAGGGGAATGGACCCCAAAGACCAGCAAACTAATTCATAAACCCCTTTGGAGTCCCCCACACTTAGCAAAATTTAAAAAAAAAACAAAAAAATATGTGTTTTTATGGTTCACTGGCCACTATCAGCTAACCGGCCAAGTAGTTACAGATCCGACCAAGTCGGCCGAGTTATGACTGACTCGGCCGAGTCATGCTATGACTCGGCGGGGTCAGTCATAACTCAGCCAACCAAACCGAATTTTCTGCCAAGTTGAAATTTTTTTCCGGCTCGGACCAACTCGGCCGAGTCGGTTTCGAGCCGGCCGGATCTTAAAACAATGGGACAAGCTGCAACCTTCAGATTCGTATTTCTCTGCACTTAACTGTGGCATCGAGTATCTTTCGACAGAGGACCATTTATCCTCTCTTCTTCAACCACTCCAGTGCAAAGGCCAACTTCAAGGACTCTGGGATCATGGACCCTCTAGATCAGGCTTCAAAGAATGAAAGGTGTGTCTATTGCAGGACGAACAAGTATATGGTCGATCAGCTGAAAGAAACAGTCTGAGAACTTAAGCGCCAGACAAAATCAGATCATTCATATCTAATGGGAAGGCAGGCAAATCAAAACTCTCAAATTGAAGCTCTAACAAATGTGCACACCTTGAAAACTCAGTCACATTTCTGAAAGACATCTTAACCAACCAGACTGGAGAAAACACAGCTTCTGGGGATCAAAGCAGCAACAAGCATCCAAAAGACGAGCCCTCTGTTAATCAAAAATACGAATTTTTACAGTTTTCTTCTTGTTCCAGTTACAACAACATAAGTTTCATCTTGTAATCAGTTACTATGAATTGTAAATTTCAAGTCTTTTTGCAGCAATTTGTAAGAATCTACAAATATTCAGCAGTAGGAAATCTAGGAGATTTTGATCTTAGGAGCTCAGCTGACTGGGATGGCGCCTCTATGTTGGCCTACCTCTCAGCTTGGATGGCTCCAAAAAATCTTTGTATTGGGAGCTAGATCCCTGCTCTTTTTTGAATAGAAAATCCAATACCCGATTGTGTTAAAAAGAAATAATAAAGCCCTCATCCGTAGAACTAGTTTTCCCCACACTGGGGTTTTTCTAGGGACAATGTGTCCAAAAATACTCGTGTTAATTATTTTGTGTGTGCGCATTATTTCTCAGTTCCTGTTATTATTTGTGAATATTGCAGTAGTGATTTAATTATTATTTGTCGTAATTAATTTATGAAGACAAATAATCTCCAGTAGATAGAAGATTAAATTCCAGTTGCTACAATTAAGGAAATTTCACAGTTATGCTATCAAGGTGTATAGTTGCATATTTGATGCCCTCTTCCTCTAGCATTGGGTTGAGTTGGAAATAGGTATCAACCTTCTGAACCCAAGATCGTACTGAAGTCTTCCCTCAACCATCATAATATAGGAGAGTCAATTTTCCCACTTTCTTCTTCAAATCATAATTTTGTGCTTTGTCACCTATGTGGGGTCTATGTTTCATCCTAACATCAATATAATCTCTAAATGATATAGCAGCTTGAAACTCCAGGCCACTATTTGTCCAATTCTACATAAACTAATTCTACAAATCAATGACTTGTGGCTAATTTTCAATTGGTGTTGGTGCCCTAGGTGGGAAGGTAGGCATAAGAGGCCTCACACTAATGGTTCTAGTTAGCTGATTTTGACAGCCATGGTGCCACCATGAACGGAATTCTCTCCCTGACCACTGTTACCTCCATGTTTGTCTCCATTATTGCCATTGTTACCACCAATATTAGGTCCCAGTTGAATAGCCATCAACTTTGTCAAAAGGTCCAATTGTTGATTTTGTGCTTCAGCTCCTTGCTCTACAGTTTGTTGCCCTCTAACAAATCAAAAAACATTCTTCAGGGTTCTGATTTCCAGGGTCTCTATTACTCCTATCACCTATATTGTATACCTGAACTGCCCTGTATTTTTCCGTAGCCAAATTTATAGTAGACCTATTTCTACGTGTATTGAATTGATGTGTATAAGGTTGATGGTCAAATTCTCACTGTATTATCATATTGAACCCTTCAAGATGGCAGGATACACTGCTCTGATATCACTGTAACATACACCCTTGTTTTTTTTTTTTGGTTTTCTGTTTGAATGTGTTTATAGAAGAGGGAGATATGCAAAAGATTTGTTTGACAATGATAGTACTGGCAACAATAAAATAACACAGAAAATGACAATATTTAGGAAAACCCACACACTGATTAACTCAAATTTATTTTTCGATTTGGGATTATAATGTATGATCAAAATGAACAACACCCAAATAACCAAAATGCTTTAAAAGCAGAATTCAAGCATACCCATTAAATTAGGAAGTCTGATTTTGAATTGCAATTTGCAAAATCACTATAGCAACATTACTGTAGCAACAATACCGTAGCATGGTACTGTAGCAGTGACATTGTAGTAGCGTTATTGTAGCACAATAGTGTAGTGAGCTCTAAAATCCTTTTTACTAGCACAAATATCCTCAAATTTGCTCTAGACTATAGATATCAAACCAACAATGAAGCCCAGTTGTGATCTCTATGTGAAATCACCAAGATATTCTCCAGATTATATCTCTCACTGATATAGAGAATGTCCAAGGGGTTTCATTCTCACAAACCAAAAAGAAGTAATCTCCTCCAAAAAATAGCAATATCAAATATCAAAAGCAACAAATGAAATGAACTCCACAAATTTGGTTTTATAGCTCCCCCAAGAAGTTCGACTTTCCTCATCAAGCCATGTGGGACTAAATAAAATCACTTTTAGTCTCCCAATTAAAGTTCTCAATATTTTTTTTAATAAAGCATCGTCCACTTTATAACTGGCCCTTATACTCCCTTTATTAAAAATATTAAAATAAAGATAAAGTTAAATCTTTGATTTAACTTTATTAATTAATAACTGATTGTTATTTTATTTAAAACCACTGGACTATATAAAATACAGAGATAAGTCATCAAAACTGAACCCACCAACAATACTAAAAATAGTAATCCTACCAACTAACCCAATGGGTGCTTGAAATTGACTTACTAAAAATAGTATTGAAAAACTATCCTGAAACCATTCCAAAAAAGGCATCCTACTCATAATCTCAATGAGATCTCACCTAACCATCAAGCACTACCAAACTACTAGATTAATTTCCTCCAAGATTCCCTCACCCTAACCCGATAGCCTACAAGAACCAAATGATAGGCTATAGATCCACCTACTCCACTGGTTAGGAAGGGGACACTACGATCTCCATGATGTTGGGCTTGAGGGTAGTTGAACAACCCTCAAACAACCATCGATCACAAGATCAGGGTTTTGAGGCACACAAGGTGACGACTCCACCAAGGAAGAACCACTACCCCAACATTACCCCACCACCAAGGAAGAACCATAGAATCTAGGTTGTGCCACTGAGTCACTAGGGGCCTTTTTCAAACACACACCTATATCACCAAATGAAGAGCCTCCTACTATAGTACTAGCAACCCCATAAGGGCCACCATCTGCAACTCCTAACCTAAGGCTATAGAGGTACCACCTATCCCTATGCCTTCAAAAGGAGTCACAACATCACCCTCAATCATAGCCTGACCAAGTTTGAGCTTGCAAAGAGGGCGATCTCTAATCAAGTGATTCTAAACCTGACATACAAAGCAAACATTTGAAAGGTTAAGGTATTGATCCTTCTGTTGTTTAACTCTGTTGATGGTGCAAACAAAAATAAAGGAAGGAAGATTCCACATCAAATCCACCTCCACACACACCCTTGGATTTGCCTAAAACAAATTCCAATGGCCATCTGGAATAAGCACCATGCCAAACTTGCAAGCAAATGGGTCAACAAAAGGAAGCAAGTCCAGGCAAGGCTGGAAATTCCAACCACAATATATATTGAGCCTAGCCACAATCATCTGAGTTGAAATTTGCCCACCAAGACTGAACATAAACAAGACTACCAGGAATATCCCAAGTTCTAAATTAGAGCACATTGCACGCTGCAACATCTATGTTAAACAATAGACAGAGCTGAACGTGTTGAAAAATGCAACAAGAAATCCTCAATTTCATTTTGTCTTGATTAAATTGAGAAAATTTGAATTTCCACATCAGTAGACAACTTGGATGATGTTAACTTGTGACATGGCTTGTGTCGCCCAGTTTACTCAGTACATTCGAGTTGGAGGAGTTAGAGTTCAATTCTGCACAAGTGATTGCTAATTTGTAGCAATCAAGGTTAGTTATCTCAGGTTGTTTTCAGTTAAACTAGTTCCAACTTTTGAAGGAACTAGTGGAAGATCAGTTAAGCAGTGGGACTTCAATGAAACTCAATGATCATCCAGTTAACTAGTCAATCAGCCCAAAATAGCTAGTGCATGCAGAGAATTCGAGTTACCCAATTGAGGTGGAGATTCCAAGGCAGTGTAACATCAGTTGTAGACTAGTCTTAAGTGTACAAGTGTTACATACAGTCAAATGAACATCCTAAAGGAATTGCGCAATTCAATTGAGGGAATTTCCTAAATAATAGGGGCTAATTCCTCAAGGAACAATGCAAGGAAATAGGAGCTCAAGCCGAGGAAAAAATTGACCAAGTCTGGGTCAGAGGCCTTCAATGAGCAGAGAGATAGGTTGTGCACTTGTAGGGTGAGCTCAATTGAGCAAAGCAATTGTGTCCATGATTTGTAAGCTCTTTACTTGATTATTCTAATGATTTATTGTATTGGAAGGCAAGGGGACGCATTGGACCTTATGCAGGACTGTAGGTGGGTCTCCATTTAGGGTTTGGTCTCCCTATACGGGGTTCAAGCCCTCCAAAGGGCCACATTGGCACTTGTAGGGTGAGTGTTGAGAGCCATGGGCCTCCACCATACCAGAGAGTACTTCATGGATCCCCAACACCACTCATTGATTCTCTTGTTCCACCTTTAGGATGAGGATGATGCACCTAGTTCAGCATGCCCAGTCGGCTCCACACTTGTACCACACACTCGGCAGAGGTTCCAAGGTCTATATGAGGATGTGTCTCAATGCAGGAGACAATGGGAGGGCTTATGTCATCATCCTAGTCCTTACAGATGGTTTACAGGCATTATTGAACCACTTGGACACTGTGAAAATTCCTAGACTTAAAGGAACCCCTACTGCATCAAATTTGAAACTACTTCACCTACTTGATTTTTAAATTACATTCATCAAGTTATTATTCTGAATACCGAAACAAATTACTTCTGCAGCCTACACTAATTAAATATTCGATCTCATAAAACAAAAAACAGAGCAAAGAACAAGATACATAGGACACACGTATTTTTGGACACAATAGTCCCCAGAAAAACCCAATGCGAGAAAATCGGTGTAGCAGATCTGAGGGTTTATTATTATGCAGGAGAAATATCTGAATACAAATCTCGGATGTTCATCTAGCAATCCTTTACAAAGAAAATACTGGCGGAAAATCTGAGCGAGTTTTACGTCACTTCACCCGACAGAATTTCGGCTGATCCGGCACAAGGCTAGCTAACCCCGGCTATTTCTACGTTGGCCCTGCATAGGCTCTACGTCACCCTTGCGTTAGCTTCTCTTCCCTCTGCGTCAACTATCTCGGTTGTTCCACTAGTTTTCGACAGTTCCGACTGTTTGCGACAATTCTGGATTCTGTGTGACAGGCAACTTTTCTGCTTTGCGCTAGCCCTTCTAGCTCTGCATCAAGACTGCTTGGGCCCCGACTGGCCCAACGTCATCTCTCCTGGCTATTGAACGGCCTCTCTACAAGCTCTCTCCGCCTCTCTGTCAGTATTCTCCAGAAAGTCCTCCTGGATTCTCACTACCCCTCTATTGCTGAATGATCACTAAGTTTGAATTTCTCAGCTTCCCAACCCCAAAAATCGAACTCTGGATCAATACTCTCTCTCTCTCCGTGTTTTTCCAAATAAACCCCAAACCTTCATTTTATACTTTCCCTGTTGAGTCTTCAAAGGCCAAGATTAAGTCTCTAATCAACGACTAAGATTAAAACATGACTTGATCCACCTTCTAGATCATTCTCACCCATATTTTGATTAATACCCATTAATATTTTAATTTCCCTAAGTTTAGACTTAGGAACTCCATTATAAATATTAATTATTTTAATAAAATACAATCCGGGTGGAATTTCACCAAACGGTTTCTAGTTTCTTTAGAACTCATGTGCCTTAGCCTCTCCACCAATTTTCAAAGCTGGAGCACTTCCGATGCTACCAAAAACTAACACTCCCTCTTAGCAAGGAAAGTGCTCTAGCAGCAATGTCTACCTGCATATTGCTCTATTTCTGAAGCACCTCCTTTAGAAACTGCTGTTGCCACCAACAGTGTGTTGTTGTTGCTATTGTATTGTTGCCCATGACACTGCCACTGTTGCATCTGTACTACAACTCCCTCTCAAATGTTGCATCTGTTGTGCTGCTAGCACTCCCACTGTTAACACTGCATCCATGCTGCAACTCAGTTGTTGAAAGAAGCAACTGAAAAACATCCAAAATTAGTTGAACTTAATTGTGTTCAACATAATACAATGGATGTTGGAATCTAACTGTTGTTGATTCTAACCCTCTGAATCTTCTGCACTGCTGCTGACTCTTGCACTATGCCAACTATACTGTTGCCAACCTTGCTCTACGTTGATCAGTCTCTGGTCCCCAGCTACTGCATCTGTCCTCCAAACACTTCAATGCATCATCTGACACTAAGTCCATCTTGCTACTACTGAATCTTGGGCTCCCACAGCAAGGAATTGATCCAAGAGGTGGACTCCTCAAGGATCTTGCCCACATGTAGTCCTCCCGACTACAGCTCAATATCACCCCATCTCCCTCCTAGAGATGTGTGGGCACTCATGGCAAACTCATCCTCAACAATCTTTGTTGAAGCAGCCTTAGGATCATGTTTCTCATCCTTATCCTTTTTCTGCAAAGGACACTGGGATGCATAGTGGCCCATCTCGCCACAACTGAAACATTTCACCTTTGAAATGTCCTTCTTTCGCTTCGGCTTTTGTTGTCCCTTCGATGCCAGAGTTGTGTTCTCCTCCTCCTTCGTCTTTGTGCCACTCCCGCTGCTGCCACTGAGGTTGACCTTTCACTAGGTCCCTCCTTGTTAATTTTAGGCATGTTTTATGCTAGAGCAATTTATTTAAATTTTCACAGTTAGCAATCACATCAGCATTAAGATAAACTGCAGATAGAACATAAATATAAAT